>JASANE010017963.1:0-69911 GCA_030248225.1 Trileptium ribeirensis
CACTAGGACTCGCTTCGCTACAATACGACATGTCGTATGTAACAAAAATTTTCGAATAGATGTGCGCATTATTCTGTGACTCAGCAATTATTAAGCAAATATACGTCACAAAATACAGAAAACAGTATAAGGGTAACCAAAAATAATAAATTATTTTGTTTCGATACTTAATAAATTGCCATACCATTTCTGAGCATTGCAACTGGACCAATTGAATTGAGCTTCACTGCACGATTACGTTCTTCGAGTGTCGCAGGTATTTTCGGAAACTTTGGCAGCAGTGTCGCTCGAAATGATTCGCAAATATTTCTTGCCTGACACAATTATAAATATTATGAAGACAAAGAAGTTTTCATTAGCAAAGTTATTATATATACTAGAAACATGACATCGGCTTTAATCAAGTTATTAGACACAACTGTAAATCAACTAACGAACATTCACTACTATAATAAACATATGTCGTCTTTCTCAATCTTACCGATTTTGGATTTTTGCTCGCTGTAATGGTTTCTCTCGTAAGAGCTGCATTGTGACCAATTTAACCAACGAAACGCTAGTCACATTTCCGAATAATTTCAGTAAACTGCGCATGCTGAAAGCCTTGTGCATAGTTTTATGGGGTAGAGAACACTCAAATGAAGGTATCAAACAAATTTTATTCAATTTTACCTGAAATTGATTTCGCACCGGTAACCAGGACCATGCCAAATACCCACTGTTTGCGGTGGGCTTACCAAATTATTTTGAATTTATGCACAAATTACTTAACTGACAAACTTCTCACTGCATTAAATGGTAAACAAATTATCTCATAAGCGCTGCGTTACTAGAAGCTCCACCGTCACTGCGGGGTTAGCAACATTACTTTAGTTTTATATAGCCAAAACATTTATAACATGTCAAAAGAAGAGACAAAAAGTTAAAGTAAAAACATATATAAAGGTATGCATCAAACATTTGAGCCAAAACATTAAATTATTTAAAAGTTATATAAGGTGTCCATGAAGTGAACAATACAATTTGGCGGTTTATTGCATCTGAACCACAAATTATACAAGCACAAAATTTCTATTGTAAATAGTACCAATATATAAACTTAAAAAATTAACAAAGAACCGTGGCATTGCAGCGACAGCTGAGACTATTTGTTCAAGACTAAATCGCACAGATCGGCATGATACTTTCCAAAGCAGCTCTGTGTCAATCAAACCAAGTTCTCCCACAATGAAGCTTTTTAGTTGTTCCACAGTGCTAGACTTCCCGCCGTAAACCAGAGATGGAACTGGGTCACTGTCTCATGACCCAGTGACCAAGTGATCCACGGAAGCTGTGACCCAGTGACCCAGTCCCCCAACTGACCCAGTGACTCGGCCTAACTAGTAACTCATTAGACAAAGGAGCACAATGCAGAGGACAAAATGCTCAATATGACTATCTCTATATTACTCACTTTCTATTTTTCCGAAAATAATTGGCACCACGTATACCCTAATTTTCTTCCACATACGCTTGGATTCTTTGCAGGCGACGTAGCGCTGCCCAGGCGGTACCACGAGGAGGTGATCCATTCACAGTCCACCGCCCTACCGCCCAACCACCCACCGAAGCATATGTGGAGTTTGGCCATAAAAGTGCTAAATTCAGAATATTTAGAACGATTCTGTTTCATTGAAATAGTGTCAGCGACAGTAATTAGCCATATGTAAATTAACAAAATATTTAAAATTAAATCTTTTGTAGTTACGATGCGGTGTTAGATGTGTACTCCTGCGTAATGTTACTTCGGTTACTGTAATAGGGCCCAGCCAAGAGATCTGTCAAGTGTGGCTGCGTTAACTACTATGTCGGCTATCGGAACTGAGCCCAACCAAGGGAAGTAAATGTATATGTACGACTACGTAACGCATCTGCTGTCGTAATATCGCCAAGTCAAAAGAACAGCTACATACGGTTGGTTATGTATCTACTATCGTAGCAGCGCCCTGTCAAGGAACAGCTATGTACGGCTGCGTTAAAGGCTATGTCCTATATTGTTGATGCACCCAGTCAAGAAAACTGTCGGGTATGCATCTGCTATCACAACAGCGCCCAGTAACCCATCATAACTAGAACCGGTATTTCTGTGTTCTCCACCAAGACAATGTGTTGAACACAGTTGATCCGCTGCCCTGCGAGTCATATGTACCGACAAGGCAATTCTACCGAAATCATTTGTTGAAATTCCACTTCTGATACGGGAGCAACGACTTTGGTTTGCTGCAATACTGAGGAACGGAACTGTTCAAAGATATCGGGTTTAGCCAGTTTGGAAATTGTTGGAGTGCAGTCTTCCATGGATATTTCTAAGTGATGTATGACCGCTTCAGCATACACCTGCGAATTCGTACTGTTCTTCTAATTCGTTATATACATTATACTACATCGCCTGAGCTTACAATAAACAGACCCTTTACACAAATTTTTAATATAATTCAGATCGTTTTAAAACCTAAATAGAAACAACAACGCTTGTATGAATTCACAGTGGAAGTGCTAAACAATGAAAGGAAGATTATATTAAAAAATAAAAAACTCAATAATGTAGCTATTGTTATAATGAGTGAAAGCTGAATGCATCAGACAGCTTAAGGCGCCCAACATTCGTAGCATAAACGCAACGGGTTCACGATCGACAACCCAGTGACATGCCGAGATGACGACCCAGTGACTCAGTTCCCCGACTGATCCAGTGATCCAGCCAAAATAGTGATCCATTTGACCCAGTGACCGAGTTCCATCTCTCTTAAACTTTCTCTTTCAGGACATATCGGAGAAAGTCCAGAGGCGTGAAATACGGGAGACAGGCAGGCCGCTCACCAGGTCCACGTAGATCAATGCAGAAAATCTGAATGCTAAAAATTGACATCCAACAATGTCACACTGATTTGCCACAATGATCGGGCGCGCCGCTTGTTGGAATAAAAATTTGCCTCACTCGTACAGCTGTTTCAATTTGGGAACACAAATCATCGTTCGGCATTCGCAAATAGCCGGAATGTGTAACAGTTCCGTCGGAAAAGAAAGGCCCAAGCAAACCTTCAGAGTGCATGTCCACCAAACCATCACTCTAGTAGCGTGGGACTCCTGTACAATTGTTCCATGAGGATTCCCCTTGCTCCAATAAACGCAATGTCGTCGATTTACGTGACCTTTGAGCTTAATTGAGCTTTCATCGGTTAAAATAACTCTATCGGCAATTTCGGATCGTTCTCAAGTTTCTCCAACCATTCTTCAGCCAACCACACCCGGTCAGCAAAATCATCTTCGTTTAATTGATGTATAAATTGCTGGCGGCATGGCTTCAGTCCTTGCCCCTTGACGATGCGATGAGCATTCATTTTCGACACCCCATCAACAATCGACAGCCGACTAATTGACAAATTTTCCCGACTGAATCACCTATGTCTGTGCCAGGGCGACCACGTTTAGACAAGTCCAATACTGGTCCGGTATTATCGATGCGAAGAAAAATACACTTGTTGCTCGGGGTCGGCAAAGACGAATGATGGCGCCATAAGCAAGTAACTTTAGACGAATTGTTGGATTTTGAGCACAATCATACTGCCATAACTTTGTCGCTATGAGAAAGGCGCGCATCAAGAATACAGTTAGTATTATATAAGCATAATGATCGTCTATAATAAATAAGAAAATCATAAAATCATCTCAAAATGTTTGCTGAGTTATGATACTTCAAACAGTTTTCCTTACTTCTATAACACCCTGTGTAACAGTATAGTTTCCATTTTAGACCAAAACCTGGCTTTAAAACTCAGACTATCTATTAAATAAAAGTCTTATTTTTGATACTTAAAATAATAATAAAAGCTAGAGAAACACATTATAAAAGATCAGTGTCTAGGTTCTCATTTTGTTTATATTAACATTTGTTATGATGATTTAGTTACGCGTATTCTTTCCAGGAGCCTATGCGGGGCATTCGTCGGATCCGCCCGTTAGTTCAGACACTTTGAAACCGATTTTTTCAGTTAAAAGGTGCATGTATATTTTCGGCTTTACAGTGTTCATCTAAATTGATTAATTTTTATTGTATACGTACAGCTTTGTGCTACAGCGAAAGCTCTAAAGGTTCAAAGTATCGATATTTGATGTCATAAAACAAAAAACGTCGATATTCCAAACTTAGTATTTTTAAGAATGACTTTCGAGCAACAATTAGAGAAAATCCCAAGTAACTTTTATCCGCCCTAATGCAAAAAGCGTGTGTTAATTGTAAGACCCGTTGGTATTTCTCCGCTTCGAAAAAAAACCAAGGAACAAATCTTTATTAACAAGTAATAACAACACAAACCACAAGCTAACACAACGGTCAGTGGGCTTTACGGCTGACAAATGAAACTGCCATGCCGAATAAGGAAACGCATTATATAACTTATATAGGCTAAAATATAATATACCAATCAGTTACGAAATAGCCAGCTCTAGGTATTTATAAACCAGTTTTTAGCATTTAAAACATTTTGGATTATTCTCTGAACCAGCTTCGGAACAATCCGCTTTTGGGCTGCTATATTAATGATATAATACATACATTATCTAACATATATTAAAGATTATTCTTATTATTGCCTATAATTCATTGTCGTAAGACAGTTATAGCAATTACACAACCTACACTGCCAATATTTAATTCACAACGATGTGACGGTATCGCAGCTGTATGTTAGAATTTGTACCAACCCTTTAATAGCATAACATAAGATGGCAACAACTGAGCACCAGCAATGGAACCGGGTCACCGGGTCACCGGGTCAGTTTGGGTCACTTTTTCGTTCTGGTCACCGGGTCAATACCCTGACCCGGTGTTGACCCGGTACCGGGTCATCCGGGTCACATTTTCAACGAACAGACCCGGTAGAGGCCCGGAAAAATGGATGAAGCCGGCTTCCGCAACACGTAAATACGTCTCGAAGTACAGCCATAACCGATGTTAAAATATGCCGTTGAACAGTTTTACTGGTAGCTAAGACACAATTCAGGATGAGTCCCGTACACATGTTTGCACAAGAATATACATAGATATATATTTATTTATAAATATTATACATGACATATAGTTTGTCATTGGCCGTGGCAGCTGACCCCATACCTAATTATGTGTATCGCACCATATTTTCTTCATAGTGCTTTTTTGCAGGCTTTTAAAATGGACCTAAACGAAGTATCAAAAAATGTTAAAGAAAATAAATTCACGCTATTTGAGTCTGGCGCGCGTAGCGCAGCATGGAGCCGTTTTCGGAAGGTTAAGAATGCTGAGGGAGTGGAACTTTTTGGGATTGCCTGCCGCAAGGATTGTCATGTTTGCATATACTACAAGAAAAAGGTGGAAGGAAAAACGATTGACTATGGAACCAAAAATCTGCTGGAAACCCACCTTAACTTATGTTAAGGCTTTACCTTAAGCGAGATAGAGGCACACAAGTGAATGTTTGCTTGTTACTAGACATGCAATTTTCTACTTGCACTTACGCATCGCATGCCAATAAAATTTTGTCTTTTACCATTGTCCTTTTGTGTCATCGCCATAAATATTGTAACAGAGCGGATTATCTTACTTTTATGCTGGATCGGGTCACCGGTTCACAGGGTCACCGGGTCACGTGTCTGACCGGGTCACCGGGTCACCGGGTCAAACTTTGTTCGGGTCACCGGGTCACCGAGTCACATTTCACTGACCCGGTTCCAACACTGATTAATACGATAAACAATCTGCTGGGTATCAAACGGTTATCTTTGACTATGCTCATCACAGGTTTTACAACTGTCTCATCTCAGCTTTCAGTCCCATCATAAAAGCGTCTGAAAATTATAGTTTCAATAAAAACGAAGATTCATAACAATACAATAAACTAGAGCTCAACTAGGTTTTACCAAAGGCAAGAGTTCAGTAGTAAATTTTAGAAGAACAGATGACATTTGGTCATGTGAATGCATTAAGCCATATCCGAAGAAGTGGTTATTTTTCGGCTTTACCCCCACAAATGATTTTATGTGGTACCCCCAAGATTCTTTGGGTAGGCATCGGCTAACCGCCAAGGTTTCTTTCGATAATAGCAGCTATCAGGTCTTCAATAACCAATCAGATACGAGCAGAAGTAGCAATCACTAGTGGCTTCATTCCTGTTCTAATCTGATATTGTTTTGGCGACCTGGTAGCTGAGCCCCGCCCCCAAAAAACATGGGAGATAGCCGATATTCGCCCAAAGAACCATGAGCGGGATACCACCCTAGAAATTTTGGGGAGGGGATAAGCCGAAAAGCGCCCACGCTTAATAATGGACTCTTACTACTAAGCATTAAAGTTTGACATTTCAAATTTCACATTAGGATCAAACAAATCCCTGAAGCCTTTCAGCTTCCAGATTCTAATCAAAAATGCACCAAAAGTGATATGTTGAGCAGTGAATTTATAAATCCGAAAGGTCAAAACGTACAAACACACAGTGAGTCGGAATACCATTCGTAACAATCAAACGATATCCTGGAAATGAAAGATCTTCGACATACGACGATCGTAAATTTCTGTCGCCGGCACCATAACATTTTCCACTTGTGTATCGACATTGTTTACAGTATTTGGCATCTACAACAGTAATATTTAAATATTATAAAAAAATATGGATCAGAGCGACTAAAATAGGACATAATTATATTTACCAAACCATTATGGATATTGTGTTTTCGGAAAACATCCCAGCATAAAAATTCAAATAATAGCGAAAAAAAGGCGGCCTAAATAGGACATATTATATTTACCAAACCATTATGGATATTGTGTTTTCGTAAAACATCTCAGCATAAAAATTCAAATAATAGCGAAAAAAGGCGAAGGCCTAAATAGGACATATTATATTTACCAAACCATTATGGATATTGTGTTTTCGTAAAACATCCCAGCATAAAAATTCAAATAATAGCGAAAAAAGGCGAAGGCCTAAATAGGACATATTATATTTACCAAACCATTATGGATATTGTGTTTTCGTAAAACATCTCAGCATAAAAATTCAAATAATAGCGAAAAAAGGCGAAGGCCTAAATAGGACATATTATATTTACCAAACCATTATGGATATTGTGTTTTCGTAAAACATCCCAGCATAAAAATTCAAATAATAGCGAAAAAAGGCGAAGGCCTAAATAGGACATATTATATTTACCAAACCATTATGGATATTGTGTTTTCGTAAAACATCCCAGCATAAAAATTCAAATAATAGCGAAAAAAGGCGAAGGCCTAAATAGGACATATTATATTTACCAAACCATTATGGATATTGTGTTTTCGTAAAACATCCCAGCATAAAAATTCAAATAATAGCGAAAAAAAGGCGAAGGCCTAAATAGGACAAATTATATTTACCAAACCATTATGGATATTGTGTTTTCGTAAAACATCCCAGCATAAAAATTCAAATAATAGCGAAAAAAGGCGAAGGCCTAAATAGGACAAATTATATTTACCAAACCATTATGGATATTGTGTTTTCGTAAAACAACCAGCATAAAAATTCAAATAATAGCGAAAAAAAGGCGAAGGCCTAATATATTCAGAAAAAACTTTCGATGTTCTTTTAGACCAAGGAAACATCAACAAGGAAACGTTGTATATGAAGGTTAAAGTTTTGGCTGAAAAAAAATAAAATTTCACACTCGCTGAATCACACTCAGTAAGCCAATAAATGTCTAAAAAATTCTATGATATTTCGCGGCAGCTGTATAAACATGTATATGTATTACATTACTTACGGCGTTGGTAGCGAAATAATCGCAAAAGAAGCATATACATAGCTTGAAGTGACTATTAGACTCGATAGCTACTAAAATTGTATATTGCACCTTATTTAGGCTTCGGTATTTTATAAGGTGGAGTTAAGGTCTATTCCACATTAATAAGTTATGTTTGATCAAACGTGAACTAATGATATTAACTATCTTGAATCTCGGTTAGTATTATATTAATATTATTATAACGTAAGGGATCATGAATCTTCGTAACAGTGCCTACTTGCGGCATTCACAATATCACCCATTTCTTGGTAATATAATTAAAAAAGTTTATGTTTATGTTATGCGAAAATCCAAATTTTTATGCTACGGTACAAATAAAATTATTTTAAAATTTTACCGCTAAGGCCACTATTAAGAACTTTGACAGGTGGGTCATTGAGACATCCTGTGAGAGTCATGACGTTTGGGCCAACAAGACGCACGAGCAATCTTGCGCGGTCAAGGATGTTCTAAAATTTTAAATAAAAATATTGTGGATCTGCTACTAACATTTGAGTAATAATAGTTTATAATTCGAATAATTTGTAACAAATGTTATAAAAGCGATACTAAAAAAATCAAAAGTCAACGCGCATTCGGAATAAACGGATTATGTGCTGAAACTATAATTTCTTATTAAACGTGTTTTAGCCCTTTAATGAACTTATTATTTATATAAATTTCACCGACAAGTTGTTTTTATAGATTTTATGAGCTGAGCCGCGGCAAACTTGGATGACGTTCCATTGGTTGACTATGTATACTTCATTTGTTAAGTTATGCTTGTTGTTTAAGAATATTTTAGCTCACTGCTTTTTCATATATACAAGACTCTCCTCAGAGCTCAAAGATAGTCCTTAGGTTGGACTCGGTTGTTCATATATTCATCATGGCAAGCTTGGCGCTGCTCGGTTTTTCGCATATCACGACGCGACACTTGAATCCAGGGCCCAGTCAGGAAAAAGACCGCTACTAAACTCTGACTTCTAGTTCAGGAGAAAACGGGTCTAATTTTTAGGCCGGGCACATGCCGAAATATGATCGACAGCGTCTCGACCCAGCCTGAAATCTTGGAAAGCAGGGCCGAAGCCCGGTCACGCGCGGAAACCCGAATAACCTGATATGCTTATATGCAAAACAAATATTTTCAGGCCATGTATTCAAATATATTGAACGGTTATTGTGTCTACACTACTATTTGATCTAGCTGATTCAACAGGTATAGTATGCTTGACAGACTCTATATAATTCAATCTCCGACGAACGGTGAGGTGGATTTGACCACACAATAGAATTCAGGCAATCTCCACACAGAAAAACTATAAACACACTCTTTTTATATAAAGAATCATCAGGCATGAAATTCAATCAAGACCGCAAGCATAACACTACAAGGCAGCATATGGAGTAAAATATGGCTCCTCTTCAATCGATTTTGTAATCACCAAACAACAATACGCAAAATGTTTTATAAATTGGACTTAATGAATCTCTAAAGTGTACCCTTACAGTCCTTTCATTCAAAAAGTAGTAAATATATTTTGCAAAATAAGTAAATAAATAAATGTTTTGCAATATAAATGTATAACTGTGCCTCGAATATTAGTCTAACCTATGGTAAAGTTCGAAGTTTTTCAAAATCCTTTTTAATTTTTAGAAATATCATATAGCGTCCTAAAGTGTGACTCAGAAAACCTATGGGTAAGTTTCTATGCTGTTTAAACAGTTTAAAACTAGATATAAGAATAAAGCTATTTTACATGGTTGAAATATAAACCTAAACCCGATATAGGTGTTTCACCGAGACCGTAGAGTTGAAGAACACAGCTTAATCAGTTTACTAGTAAATCAATAAACAATAAGTTCAATTGAGCCGAGGATCCAATAACTACTTTAAAACATTTATTATTGAACATTAAACCAGATCGACCAATTATTGCGAAATTACAACGACAAAAACAAATACTCTGAAATTGGACAGAGAAGTTTTCCCTTTTTATGTATCATTCACAGAGAAGTGTGCGCACGGATTGCACACCGCAAGCTATTGCAGCGAAGATGTAAGAAAACAATATTGTCATGACATTATGCTCTTGGAAACATAGCGCAATCAATAGCACAAGCTGAAATATTGCTGCTACAATAGCATCGGCTATTATTGCGCCTTCCATAGCGGAAGCAAAAATATTGCCGCTACAATAATATTGGCTTGTGTTGCACAACCGCGGAACGGTCCAGTTATTGCTGCGTCAAAAGCAGCTAGTTGGTATTGTAGCAACAAAATAATGCTCGTTGAGTTTGATAATGGTGCCCCCTCCAGTCTGAAATTGCTGCGACCCTCCAGTTTTATATTTGTGCCCCGTTCCAGTTTGATATTGACCCCCTCCAGTTTCATATTGGTGTCCCTCCAGCTTGATGTTGGTGCTCCCTATTGTTTGATATTGGTGTCCCTCTCCAGTTTGATATTGGTGCCTACCCAATTTAATATTAGTGTGCCCCTTTAGTTGATTATTGGTGCCCTTCTCCAGTTGGATAATGATGCCCTTTTATTTTGATATTGGTGTGTCCTCCAGTTTGACATTAGTGGCCCCCTCCAGTTTGATATTGGTGCCCCCTCCAGCTTGATATTGGTTCCCCTTCGAGTTTGACATTGTTGCAACATCCAGTTTGTGTTGGCGCGCACGTCCAGTTTGATATTGTTGCACCCTCCAGTTAATTATTGTTGCCCTTTCCAGTTTGATATTGGTCCCGCTTCCTATTGGATGTTGGTGCACCCGACAGTTTGATATTGGTGCCCCCGAGTGTTTAACATGAGTGCCCCTCCAGTTTGATATTGGTGCCCTTTCTCCAGCTTGACAATGGTGTCCTCTTTCAGTTTGTTATTGGTGCGCCCGTCCAGTTTGATATCGGTGCCCGATCCAGTTTGATATTTTTGCCCTCCTAGTGTTTGATATTAGTGTCCCCTCCAATTTACTATTGGTGTTCCCGTCCAGTTTGATATTGGTGCCCACCCCCCCCCCCCATCCCCTGCAGCCGGGGGCACAAATATCAAACTGGAGGGGGCACCAATATCACACTGGAGGAGCAAAACAATATCAAACCGGAGGTGGCACCAATATCAAACTGGAGGCGGAAACCAATATCAAACTGGAGGGGGCACCAATATCAAGTTGGAGGGAAGCATCAACATCAAACTGGAGGGGACAATCTCACACTGGAGGGGCGGAAAGGGGCCCCAATATAATACTGGAAAGGGACACCCATATAAAACTGGAGGGGGCACCAATATCAAACTGGATGGGGCGGAGAGGGGCCCCAATATAATACTGGAAGGGGGCACCAATATAAAACTGGAGGGGGCACCAATATCAAACTGGAAGTGGCACCAATATCAAACTGAAGAGAGATAATATCAAACCGGATGGGGCGGAGAGGGGCCCCAATATGATACTGGAAGGAGGCACCAATATAAAACTGGAGGGGGCACCAATATTAAACTGGAGGTGGCGCCAATATCAAACTGAAGAGAGACAATATCAAACCGGATGGGGCGGAGGGAAGCCTCAATATCAAACTGGAGAGGGCATCAATATCAGACTGGCAGGGGGCATCAATATCAAATGTGCAATATCAAACTGGAGGAGGCACTATTGCGAACATTATATATATTATTGCTACAATACCAGCTAGCTCCTTTTCACGCAGCAATAACTAGGCCGTTCTACGGTTGTGCAACACTAGCCAATATTATTGCAGTGGCAATATTTTTGCTTCCGTTATTGAGGGTATAATAAACCAATGTTATTGTAGCAGCAATATTTTAGGTTATGTTATTGATTGCGCTGTTTGCAATGACAGAATACCATCACAATGTTGTTTTCTCACAACATGGTCGCTGCAGTAGCTTACGGTGTGCAATTCAAAAGCACTTCTCTGTGAATGATGCATCATTTCCTTATTCAGTATCAAAATTTATGCAATTTGAATTGACAGTCAACACCAAGCAATACCATGAATTTATGCACTTTTTGCCGTCGTACTCAGGCAGTGTTGTACCGTAAATATTTGTTATACTTTGTAATGCTTTTGTGTTAACAAATTGTTTGTTTTCTTATTCGACCTCCAAGCAAAGTAAGACCAATGGATCTTATATTGGTGAACCCGACGTAATGGTTCGCTAGTCCAAGCGAACACATCAATCTAATCAACGACAACGAAGCACGGTGGATGAGCAACAATCATCCAATCCATGGAAACGCAAGTTAAAAAGACCGGAATCAAGGACAACTCCATGTGATTCAGTGGTTTTTGGAATGGATTCCGGGACAAAAGAAACAATGATTCCAGGAATTACTGTATCTATCAACGGCTCATGAGTCGCTCTCCCGGGCAACCTTGGTACAGCGGTTGACTCATTTGAATGCTAACGAAGATTTGAAAACAACAACTACGACATCCGATATCAATCGGTGCCAAAGACCGGTGTCAAAGCGTATACTATGCACAAAGCAACTTCCACCGTTGCGAAAAACGGCAACAGGATTGTGTGTTAACCATAGATTCGGCGGAAACATCCTGTTACGCTCAGTTCATTTTCAAGACAACACGTTTGGCTCAGGCAATGATTATTTCACTATGTCACTATGAGTCACTATGATTTCTCAACTAATGCGTCCGATGGGGACAAATAAACAAGTAACCCATGGATCGCCGGGTTTAGCAACTGCTCGATTGGCGTTACCTAGAGCAAAACGATGGAACTCCATTCGCACGAGCGACCAACGGAATTCGATCTTATTCTTCATTGTTATTGTTATTATTTCAACAAGTAGAATCGCCCTGGGCAAGGACATTTCACGTTGTAAAGAAATCGGATTGCCGATTGCAACCTTTTGGTAAATATCGTCACCTCAACACCTTCTTACGTTGCCAGATTATTATCCGATGTCGAACCTCAACAACATCACCAATGAATTATCCGGATGACGAGTGTTCAGCAAGCCTGATTGCCTCAAAGCGTTTCGTCGGATTTTGATAGCACCGGAAGATATCAAAAAGACGGCTATCACAAAACACCATTTGGCATGTTTCTATACTTCCGCATGCAATTTGCTCTTCGAAATGTTTCACAAACTTTCCAACGCCTGATGTATCACGTAGTCCAAGACATGCCATTCGTTAAAACGCACATCGACGATATTCTTGGGCACGCGTTACATCGTAATCAGATAACGAACATCGCGATCATATCAATCCCGCATTTGGACGTCTCGACAAATATGAACTAAAAAACTCAAACGCAAACCAGCTAAATGCAAATTTATCAATATGACAGTCGAATTTGTCGGTGTAGAAGTCTCTGAGATTGGGATTCGCACTATCGCGCGCAAAATCGAGGCTATCAATAGATTCCCATAGCCAACATCAGTCAGCGAGTTGCGACGACTACTCGGCCGGTGTGGTTTGTGCCACAGTTACATCGAAGGCTACTCCCGAATTGCCGCGACACTCGCCGATTTGATAAAACGGCAAAATCAAACAATGAATCGAATGCCTCAAAGTCAACGAGGATCGAATTGTCAGAACTTCGTTCCACACTTTGAAGCAGGATATCGTCGAAGATCATATTCTAGCTTATTTTCAACGTAATGCCCAAACTGGCCTGATGATGGAAGCCGGTACAATTCTGCATCAGATTCACAACCGCGTGTTGCGCCCAATAGCCTTATTTTCTCGGAATTTAGCGACAGTTTACTAAAGAACTCGACGTTCGACCGTTGAATTGCAGGCAATTTTCCTCTGAATCAGACACTATTACTGGTTTATCGTTCATCCAGTGACTCTATACATAGACCGATAATATAACACTTCAATTTAGAGAATCCAAGCCATCAACAGTGTCGATGGCTATCATATATCGCTGAATTTGACATTAAGATTCATAACGTCGCTGGTGCTGAAAATATCGCCACAGACTGCCTTTTGCGCACAATGGTTGCTGCAGTTCATGCGACGTCTACGATTGACGAAATTGTAGATAGTCAACTCGACTCTCAACATCTACACCCGTTTTACAAAACAACGGCGCAGATCCTACGATGGTCTGTCATCGGAAAACAAATTTAGTACGACGACAAGAATCGTACATTCCTACAGACAATATTTCGGCGGCGCGTATTTGCCTCGGTCCAGAGCCTCTTGCACGCAGGCTGCTGGCCGACTTTGGCTATAACTTGCCATAGACATGTCTGGTCAGGTATGAGAAACGACATTCGCAATATGGTCAAAACTCGCCAGGATTGCCAAGCCGCGAAAATCAACCGCCATATGAGGGTACCAATCGAGTCAATACTCGACACCATGTAACCGCCTGATCGAAAGCGGATACATTAAAGGACGCACATGCCCCACTATTTGGCAAAGGCAAATTTCTGTCGGATCCGGAATGAAACGGTGCTCCACAACCTCGAATATCGTCACAAAGTAATTAGAACGAGACTGAAAACCGTTCTCATTAACAACGCATGTCAGCTGTACTATTTCGCATGCCATATTTCGTTTGAACGCGTGAAGCCCTCACAGGACAATACAAGTAATGATTGCAACGTTTTTTCAAAGCCAGGAATATCGTACAATACCAATACGCTCAAATGAGCTATCTGGACAAAATTTCCTGGTTATCCTTGATGGCCGGTGCTCAAAGTCCTGCCTGGAGGCACAAGACTTGAGAGCAAACGATTAAGTGCCGATGACGTTCCGATCAAATTTTTCGGTCAAGCGCATTCAGATACGGTTCGACCGACGATAGCGGTAGCAGACATAGAGGCGTTCGAAACGATATTTTCGAAGCCCACCTCTGCTTGAAACAAACGACTGCTGGGATATGACCATCAGCATCAATATTTTATGCTATGGCGCAACTTCAATCACAGACGATTCCACACCTCAAGTCTGCTGTTCGCCGAAGCAATCCGAGGAACGGTCGAATACACAAATCAATTCGATTCGCTAATGATGCAATTCGCAGATCCGAACTTCTCTCTTGCGACGGAGGCCTAGGTAGCAGCATTAAACTGATTTGCTGCTGCGCAGAACGCTGGAGAAGTTCCTAATGAACTTAATACTGTTAGTACAACATAAACCTATGACTGAGATGTAAGTGGAGATTTTGCTTCTTTTCTGTTTAAAGTTTATTAAGAATATAAACTGCGTGTAATTATGTATTCTTCTGATGTTTTATTGAATTTATATTGCATATTGTTTCATGCTACCAGTACCGAGGATTGGTTAGCCAATGCGTCAGATTCGGGCTCGCTATGACGGACTTAACGCCAAAGCAATTCCGTTTATGCTAATCTCTCGACTACTAATATAAATTCGTAATGAATTGATTGAAATTATCAACCAGTACCATAACTGTTGCACCAGTTCCTTCATAGACTAATTTGCATATCGGCATTATATGCCTATATAAGCAAAATCATTTTAAGTATGTTGCATTTTCTGCCGTCATACTTAGGCAGTACTATTACTCACGTCTCTGTTACAATGCCGTCATATTTGTTATACTTCCTTTGTAATGTTTTTCAGTTAATAAATTGTTTCTTGTTTTCTTGTCCGTCCGCCAAACGAAGTAAGAATCTTGCGGTTATCGCTTTCACGAGAATAGGAGAAGCTTTCAGTTTGACTTGGACCACCTCATATATATGCGATGAATGTTTTGCAATATAACTCTAAATATGATTAATGATTGATGAAAATTTTATCGCAAAAATATTTATTACAATTCTAAATAATTATGTTCACTCAACTGTCATAAAATTGAGTCAAAATGTGCCATGTATTGTAAATAGAGTATTTGGTGGCACAGTTTGGTAAAACTCTGGTGGCCGGTATCGCTATAAATCGGGTTGTGAACTGGTTTTACATAAATGGATTTCCGTATTAGCAAAATTATATGTATGTCTCGTGAATTGGTAAAATTAAAATTGAAAACACACAATTTTCATAGTATTTATAATACATAAGTTTAGCACTAAAGCACTCCATTGGACATGCCAAATTGAAAATATTAGGAAAAGAGAACCTACATCATAATGCGAAAAAGAAAGTGCATAATATTAGATATAAAAAAATCGTGATCATCTATTGACACTTAGTGGAGCTATCCACTGATCAGACGTACAGGCCAAAAGGAAGACGGAATCACGGAGAAATCACAGAGTTTTAACGCCGACATTATGGAGCTCCTCGCTCCGCTTAATCAAAATTCATGAAATATTTTTACAAATTTTGAAAACATCAAAAATGCTCAAGTAGTTTCATTTTTGTGAGTTTTTTCTGTTCTTAAACCAACTTAACAAAGTTTCAGTAACAACGCTTTTTAACGACTTAATAAACAAAAGTTACAAACTGTATAACTTACGTCGGCCTCATCTTTTCGGGCCTTTAGCGGGCATGTTTTTAATGTTATGCCGCTGACGTTAATTATCTAAAATCAAAATGTGATATAAAATACAATCATTGCGACGATATAACTCCTCTATTAATTCCAGCTGGAGTTGGCCCTAGCGCACTGAGTTAAGAAAGCACATCACTTTTGTATTGAACAGATATGCATAATGTAAATGTAACTCAGATAAATGTAACCCATAACAAAAAAAATCATAAATATATAGTTCTGTAGTTATGCCTTTTAGAAGAAAAGCGAGATACGCGGGGAAAGGGGACTCTTTTATTTTGATTAGATTGCTTTACTTCGTTCGTAGTGGAAGTGCACTTTCCCTGTTTCCTAACAAATATTATTCTTCTTGCAAAGCAGGCCCTCATTTTTCTTCTTTTTTCTACCTAGGATTTTCTGTTCTAGGAGCTGGTGCTCCTTGACATTGACACACATCAAAAATACAATTATTTATATCTTTGTAGCATGTCGGCGTAACAATACGACATAAAATGAGACGAGTGATTTACTAACAGAAAGGAACCACTTATATACAGAACATGTACAGTGACACGTATATTTGATTGTCCAATAGGAGTGTTACAGCGAATATGAATAATGACACGTATCAATAATCATTCAATCAGCGGCGAACAGCACTTCTGCCAGTGAGCCTGTTTCGAATCCTCCAATAACCCAAGACCACGTCAGCTCGGAAGCATCTCGTATGGATCCTGCCGAGCGTCGCCCATGGCTGGGGTTAGGGGTCGTCGTTGAGTATGTGAGGGGCCGTCGTAGAACCCCCAGAGTGCTGCCACACCTGGCCGCCACAGTATTCCCCCGCCAGTCTTGGATCAGGTATACCCAAGCAAGACTATCCGGAAATCGCACTAGTCGCCCTGCTCGTGTTTTCTGACCATCGGTCGACAGGTAGGTTGAAACTGCTGTCTCGCCCGAGCGATTAGGCGGGCAGTCCACGAACGCCGGCTTGAGTCGGTCGATTGAGATGGTTTCGGGGCGCCCGTGCCGTTGAACCGTGTAGAACTTCGGGCGCCGCTTTGTTACCCGGAACGGTCCATCGTATGGAGGTTGCAGTGGCTTTCGAACGGCGTCGTTTCGGACGAAAACGAAATCGCAGTCGTTGAGCTGCTTCGGAACGTGGAAGGGGCGATCGACTGAGCGTGAAGTCGCCGGTCGCAGTTTCGTCATCGTGTTTCGGAGTCCGTCGATGAACGTTGACGGATCTGGCGTTGAGTTGTCTGCAGTTGGAGACACGAATTCGCCAGGCAAACGAAGGCTTGTGCCGTAAACCATCTCGGCGGCAGATCCGGCAATGTCCGGCTTGATAGAGGATCGTATGCCGAGCAGAACCAACGGCAGGACGTCAATCCACGATCCGGATCCGCCCTGGGCTTTGATTGCGGCCTTGAGCTGTCGATGGAAACGTTCGACCAGACCATTGGCGGCAGGGTGATAGGCCGTTGTCCGGAAGTGGTGCATGCCGAGCAACCCGGTCAGGACCTTGAAGAAACTGGACTCGAATTGCTTCCCTCGGTCGGTTGTAACGGACGTGGGTACTCCAAATCGCGAGACCCATCCGGTAATGAGCGCACGGCCAATCGTCTCGGCGGTAATGTCCGGAACCGGAAACGCCTCTGGCCATCGTGTGTATTGATCGGCGGGGGTCAGGAGGTATCGGAAACCTTGACACGGAGGAAGGGGCCCGACGATGTCCACGTGAACCTGGCCAAACCGACGATCCGCACTGACGAACGGTTGCAGCGTAGACTTTGTGTGTCGATGGACCGCTAGCAGTCCGTGCACGTTTGAGCCCATCGTCGTACGTCCTTGTGGATATTCGGCCAAACGAATCGCTGCAGGATCATCCGTTGCGTTGTTCGGATCCCTGGATGCGACAACCGGTGGATTGCATCGAAAACAGCCTGTCGGAACGGTTCAGGAATGTACGGCCTGGTGGGACCAGTTGAAAAATCGCAAACAATGTTGAGATTGGTGCCCTGAATAGGACAGACACGCAGCTGAAGTGATGAATTGTTTTTTGTAATGCTGGCAGCTCGTCGTCGTCCATCTGTGCCAACGCTACTTGTTCGTAGTCTACCGAAGTTCCTTCTAAACTGCAAATCCGTGATAGCGCGTCGGCAACCGCATTGTCTTTGCCTTTGATGTGTCGGACGTCGGATGTGAACTCGGAGATGAAGTCGAGATGCCGTGCTTCGCGAATGTTTGTCCGATCCGATCGCGACTGCAGAGCGAAAGTGAGCGGCTTGTGGTCCGTCAGCACGTGGAACGTCTTGCCCTCGACCATGTAGCGGAAGTGACGGATTGCAAGGTAGATGGCTAGCAACTCCCGGCCAAATGTGCTGTATTTGGCTTCTCGCGGTAGCAGTTTCTTCGAGAAGAATCCTAACGGTTCCCAAGCGAGGACTCCTCGTTGTTCCAGGGCCGCTCCGACAGCCTTGTCCGACGCGTCGACCATTAAACGGATCTCCGCTTCAGCACGGGGATGAACCAGGAGCGTCGCTTGAGCGATGGCGTCCTTGACGTCGGTGAAGGATTGCATTGCCTCGTTTGTCCATTCCAGTTGTTCGTCGCCTTTTGTCCCAACAGCCAAAAACGAAAGTGGCCATGTCAAAAAGGCGCAGTTCGGAATGAATCGATGGTAGAAGTTGACCATCCCCAGGAACTCCTGGAGCTTCTTCCTCGTTGTTGGCTTTGGATACTCTCGAATCGCCGCGACCTTGCCATCCAGGGGGCGGATGCCGTCCTTGTCCAGCATGTGCCCGAGGAACTCCAACGCCGGAACCCCTAATTGACACTTGTCCGGATTGATGACGATGCCAAACTTCTCGAGACGACCGAAGAGCAGGCGGAGGTGCGCCTGATGTTGATCGGGGTCGTTGCTGGCGACGAGGATATCGTCCAGGTACACGAAACAGCAGTCGAGGCCTCGAACGACGTTGTCCATGAAACGTTGGAACGTTTGGGCGGCATTTCGAAGCCCAAACGGCATTCGGACATATTCGAACAATCCGAATGGTGTGATGACGGCTGTCTTCGGTATGTCATCGGGCGCGACCGGAATTTGGTGATACGCCCGCACGAGGTCGACCTTCGAGAAGATGACTGATCCTGCCAGCGATGCCGTGAAATCTTGAATGTTCGGGATCGGGTATCGGTCGGGTACCGTTGAATTGTTGAGGGCGCGGTAGTCTCCACATGGGCGCCAATCACCGTTCTTCTTGGGCACCATATGGAGAGCGGATGAGTAGCAGCTGGAGGACGGGCGAACGATGCCCAATTCCAGCATGTGATCAAAGGCAGCCTTGGCATCCCGGAGCTTCTCCGGGGATAGACGCCTAGCTTTCGCGAAAATCGGAGGGCCGTTGGTTGTGATGTGATGTTGGACGTCGTGTTTCGTGGTGTCTCCGCACTGGTTCGGCGTTGTGACCGTCGGGAACTCCGATAGAATGCCATCGTACACCGAAACGGGGTTCTTGGCCACCGTGGTGATATTGAGATTTGACACCCGCGACGGAATACCGTTGACGGAGAGGAGCGTCACGCCATCGTGGAGCGTCGAACGTCGTATGTCCGGCAGAAGATCGAAATGGGAGAGTAGATCAGCGCCAATGATGGAATACGCGACGTCGGCGATGACGAATATCCATCGGATTGTACGCTTGAGGCCCAAATCGAGGGTGACCAAACGTTGCCCGAATGTCCGGATAGTTGAATTGTTAGCGGCTTTCAACGAGGAAGTCGATTGCCCCGACTGGCGGTCCTTCGGAGACGCCTTGACCACTGAGACCTGAGCGCCGGTGTCGACGAGAAATCGGGACCCGGTTGCCCGATCCACGATAAAGAACAAACGACTTTTTCGGCAGGATGACGCGGGGCTGCTCGTCGTTGCTAGCGTCCCGCGTTGTCGTTTCCCGAACCGGAACACGGTGCCCGGCACTTGGTGGCGGCATCCCCGAACGTCTGGTGGTACCAACATCGGCCATCAGCGTTGCTCGGAGCCGGAGTCGGTTGCCGGTTTCGATTGCTTGAACGTCCGGGCGTTGGAGTCCGTCGTCTTGAACGACCTTTATCAAACCGCATTGACGCCAATTGCTTGCGGAGTTGCTCGACTTCGGACCGTAACGCCTTGACCTCGGTTGCCACCGACCCGTTGTCGTTGTTGTTGTGGATTGAGGCTACACCAGGCGTTGAAACTTCCAGGACCCGATCGGCCAGGGCAGCGGTAGCTTCCAACGACGTTGATTCGGACGCGGCCAGGATGGCTTGAACATTGGCCGGAAGGCGTTGGAGGAACAATCGCCGCAGGATTGAATCGTCCAACGTTGATGTCTGCGCCCCGAGAAGTTGACGCATGTGTCGAAGCAATTGCGTTGGCTTCTGGTCCCCGAGCTCCTCCGCGGTGAGCAGTTGTTGTAGCCGACGTTGCTCCGAAGCGCTCAGCCGTTGAATGAGTTGCTCGCGTAGGACGTCATACGGCTTCTCCGTTGGCGGCTTCAGCAGCAGGTCCCGAACCTCCGTTGCGTGTTCCGGAGCGAGTGACGCGACCACGTAGTTGAACTTTGTCTCCTGCGTTGTGATCGCCCTGGTTGTAAACTGCGCTTCCACCTGCGCGAACCACAGCTCGGGGTCCGCCGGCCAAAACGGAGGAAGTTTGATTGCCACGGCGGAGAGGTCCGATTTGCCTCCGTCCATTGTTTGAGGATGACCTTCGACTGCGTTGACTCGTAGATACCCGGATATGGGAAGACGACTGGCTCGCGGTTGAGGACCGTTGCCACTAATTGCACCGTCAAAAAAACGAATACGAAACGAAAAGAACTGCTCGTCGAGGGATCGAACCGGTGACCTCGAGATTACGAAACCAGAGCGCTACCACTGAGCTATGAAAACATTGAATTTGGAAAGCAATTAAGTCGAGGGAAGCAATTAAAAAAACCAGGCGTGCAAAACTGATCACGTCGGGTTCACCAAATATGTGGCATGTCGGCGTAACAATACGACATAAAATGAAACGAGTGATTTACTAACAGTAAGGAACCACTTATATACAGAACATGTACAGTGACACGTATATTTGATTGTCCAATAGGAATGTTAAGCGAATATAAATAATGACACGTATCAATAATCAGTCAATCAGCGGCGAACAGCACTTCTGCCATTGAGTCTGTTTCGAATCCTTCAATAACCCAAGACCACGTCAGCCCGGCAGCATCTCGTATGGATCCTGCTGAGCGTCGCACATGGCTGAGGTTAGGGGTCGTCGTTGAGTATTTGAGGGCCGTCGTAGAACTCCCAGAGTGCTGCCACACTATAAAACAAAAAACATCACCACCATTTTCACACCCCGAGCACCCATACCACACCACCGCCTTACCCAGGCAAAAAAAACAACACAAAAAAACAAGGGCAGAACAGTATACTCAAGTCCAGGAAAAAAAAAAAAGATAACTGACACTACCACTAAAACCAAAATTACGTTTAATATATGCTTAATACGTTTAATTATATTTAATATTCAAATGCGTGTAAAACCACGAAGCAATAACAGTAAATGTGCAGACTATGATAGAGTAACACAACAAATGACTAAATGACAGCGACATGGCTAATTAGTAGAACTAATTAGCAAAAAGACAACTTCATTTCATTTGTATCAATAATTTAATCGTCATAAATCACCATCCGCTACATTTAAGCATTATATACCATCGTATGAAGAATTATTTGCTCTACAAAGTAAGTATAATTTGAGTTAGATATTTGAACCGGATGTTGAGTTCCAATAAGTAACGTGGTTATATAGGCCCTTCTCGGGATCCCACCGGGGCATCTTTTGCCCGCTTGTACTGGGGGATGTTGAAATCTGGTTTCACATCTAATTTAATTGTATAAATCGAGATAAAAGATATGAAATGAACTATCGCTCAAACCAATCCGTCCAGCCAAAGTTGATTTATGTGCGTAATTCTAAAACCCAATAACGAGCATTATCAAATTTCACCACTGTCATAGCTAGTAAGAATTATTCGCTTCGCTTGTTTCACTCACTGCACTCAGAATTCAATAAGTTTATTACAAAAGCAAAAATTACATTTAGACTTACAGCCCATACACATAGTATAACCGTGAATATGACGTGCATTTGTTCCAATCGCATCGTCTTTATACACTATTTGTATTCCATGCACACGATTTACAGCGTATATCTAAAATTTTCTAATGCGTAAACCGAATTCTATTAAAATCTCAATCAATTAAAGTTTTGCGTGCGTCAACTTCAGGGGTGTAGATCTATGTGTTATTTTGTCAATTTAATTAACTATCGTAAAACCCCGTACCGTACACAAATCATAATTTTCCGTTATACACACGAACAAGATTCGTGATACCCCAACATGTAGCACTGTTCGAGGTCGAGTTAGCATCGCAATTTGCTCGCCGCGTATACGCGAAAATGCAATTAATAATTGTGTTTTATATTCTATAATACACTCATAGAGTGCGAACATAGCTGTCGGATTCGACATACAATTTGATGAACACGGACAAACCTACGAAATGGAAAAATGTGCGTGTACAACTATTGTGTTCGCGCTCACCAAACTGCGACTACTTATGATAGAAATGCTAGCGCGAATTTTTGCTCGAATCAGCTTATGATTTTGACAAAATAGCAACCATGGCATACGCACCTAGTGGACTCACGCAGTATATTGGATCGCTTAAAAAGTATACATCAATATTTCCGCAACTCCGCTAAACTAATAATAAAGGATAGCTTAATTGCGAACTTTTATAAGGGACAGCTACAAGAAAATTGTAGACTTTGAAAATATACTTACTATTTTGCTTGCTCAAATAAAACAGTTCAAATTTGAAAAAGGAGCGTCATTTAGCTTACACCCGATTAAATATTATGAGGAAAGTGCAAAAAGTTATAAAAAGCTTCCAATACAGTGTACCACTGAAAGTTTTGAGGTTGAGTGAGCACATGAGAAAATCGGGAATAAATTTCCTATTAATTATTGGCTTGCCTAGGAAAGCGCTAATGTCCCAATGTTGATTCTTGGCAAGGATCTTAATTTGTTTCAAATAATGAATGCTCCCGCGAATTAACTTTTTCAAGGAACGGCGACATATGTTCGCGTCCGTATTAACTGAAGACTATGCTTGGAGCAATTAATGTAAAGATTATGCAACGTAACGATATGTAGTACTAAAATATGTTGCCTGTTGCATCAGAACCTCGTCAGTGCAATGAAGTGCAAACTTGTCGTCACGAACTCTTACTTATACATAAATTGCCACTTGGTCCAACAGGCTATTTATTTTACATGACTTTTCTATTACGAAGCAATCATTAAGGACCTTCTTTGAGGTAATACGATGGTTTAGCTATACATAGATATAGGATGAAAATTAACTAAATGATTCTATTTAGTTGTACTGAAACAACGGTCAGGTGTTACTAAAATAACCTATACATAAATATTTCGATTAAACAGCAATTTTAGGATATATCCGTCTGAATCTTTACAGGAAATCGGTTGTGTACATGTATTGTATTTTTTTAATTTTCGCGATAGTTCAAACGGTATTGCAGGTTCGTTGTTGAGCTGCTAAATCGGGAAAATTACGTTACAACAGGGCAAAAACGCGTCAGTATAGTTTCTACATTTTAAAATTAGGCACGAATATAATTTCAACTAAACTAAAAAAAACTCAACTCAAACTCTAATGTATAGAAATATTTATATATCATAATGACAGCAACGGAAGATATACTGAAACAAAAGCTGACACTACTAATATAAACATCACCCAAAATGTATATTAAACTCAACAGAAAGGAAACAACACTTAGAAATAAAATAACTACTAGATCGTGAGTTGATAGATTACTGTTTTAATAAATTGCCCATAGTAAAACTTTCAATTTTATCTATGCTACTAAAGACATTGACGACATTTACTTTGAAGTGAAAAGTATTACACTGTATTTTTACCAACAAAACGGACATGTTTCCTAGGTAACAGGAGCGTTTAGCATCTTGCCCTTAACGATAGACAAAATAATTGACTGATACCAGAAAATCTCGCAGCAGATCGTGTGTTACACCAAAAATCTTACTCCCCACCTAAGCCAAGATATTAGAAACTTCTAAGCAATGTTGCAGCTTTGCAAAATATTATTTGACAACCATCTCGAGTCACTTTATTCAGGGTCAGATGGTGTGTTGACTTTATTAGTGTCGTCGTATTTATAGCGTTAAGTTTAACCTATGTTAGTACGCATCGACCAGGCAAAAATGCAGGTTACAACCTTGTAATTCCTGAACACAGTGGTAAACAGTCATACATACAATACAAAGCGCATGTCTTGCAGCAATGCACAATCTGCACGTAAGAATCCTGTATAGATTGTAATAGGCCCTATATTAAATTGGATACAACATCAACTGTACAAAATCAGAAATGAAAATTTCGGTACATTAATAACAATTACGAAATCCTATCACACAGCTAACGTTTAGTACCTTGGCGATTAAAGATAGACAAAATAATGTCCCCAACGTTTGGAACCTATGTACACCACACAGTGTAACGCACACTGTTGACAACAGGGTATCTTAGACACCCCCATGTTTTTAATAAATTTTTTCAAAGGTAGCTAATTACGCGTATTACAACTTCTCGACAATGTGAGGCACACCGTGTCTTCTGGCAGTTTTATTCACACTGTTCAGAATTATTTGAGCAATGTTCATATGGGCTAGATACAAATATGGCAAATTTAGAAAAAACTACACAGGACAGTTGACTAATAAACATCATTAGCTACAGACGGTGTCGGTTGTAGTTAATTCGCGCCAAATTAGTAGCAAGGGTGTGTGCGACACTGTCAAGAAAAAATGTAGTAGCTAGGGGTGTGTGGTACTCCCTCGGCATTTGATTTACAGTATGGGTGTCACCTTGACTGTCTATACGGTAGGGTCGCGACTACAGGGGGTCAAAAGTACCAAACAGCTTTAACATTATAACGTGAACGCCGCATAAATGACTGATAGTGGAAAATCTCGCAGCAGGTCACGTGTTACACCAAAAATCTTACTCCATTTAAGCCAAGATATTAGAAACTTCGAAGCGTTGCAAAATATTATTTGACAACAATATCGAGTCACTTTATCGATGGTCAGCTGGTGTGTTGGCTTAATTAATGTCGTATTTATAGCGTTAAGTTCAACCTATGTTAGTACGCATCGACCAGGCAAAAATGCAGGTTTCAACCTTGTAATTTTTGAACACAGTAATAAACAGTCATACATACAATAGAAAGTGCATGTTCTTTAGAAACAAATCGCCAAATCGGCAACTAAGAATACTGTATAGATTGTAATAGGCCCTATATTAAATTGGATACAACATCAATTGTACACCAGTTTTAAAGTGAATCACCTTTTAATATGTCAAGTAAACAATATCATATTTACGGTGTTAAATCCCTTCTGAAGTATATGATTATTAAAAAAATTGCTTTAACCAACAAATGCCATAATAGCAGAGTTTATAAGGTTGTTTATACATTAACTTTTGCAATTGAATACATTGAATTCTATTTTAACAATTTTTAATTTTAGAATTGACGCGGCGAAGCAGGCATTACCCTTATTCCTTGCCTGCCGGACAAGATTCGCAGTTCTGTGGTTCCCAGGTTCAAGCTCCTTAAAAATTTTTAGTGAACGGCGAATGCAGTTCTAAAGATCTTGTAATAAATGTTTTGAAGAAATATCAGTGTATCGGCAGCTAATGCTTTTGAAGGATAGTAATTTGGGGTGATATGTGTAACCTTAAGCACCTTATCTTGTGACCTAAGTCGTATGGTTTTGCTCTTTAATCTTTGCTAAGCTGTGTATGCTCGACTTTGGAATATATACTGGGCATTTAAAAACTCATACCAATAGAAAAACGAGATAGCAAGGTCTTCAATCACTATTTCTAGAGCGCTAAGTTAGTCTTATAACGTTGTATATTTTAGTAAAGCGATTTATTTGCGCAACAACGAACTACGAAAATACAAAAAAGTTAGGTACCTACGGAACTTGAATACTTAATCTCCTGTTTGTGCGACGGCGCTGAAAACAAATTACCTAGACTTTCGTCGAGACGTCTTGCAGTACATTGTGGGTCGCTATAACCGCGATGCGCGTTTCCCAAAGAGTTTTGAAATTCTCCAGATATTCCTAACTTAATAGATCATAGGACACTTCCGGAAAGGCAAAATTTTGATTACAGTTTATGCGCTATTTCATGAGTCTCCCTAGTCTGTTCAATCCCTGAAACTATTATAGGAATGGCTACAGAAATTCTTAAGCCTACTTAAAAGGCATACAGCGACAGAGGAATTATAATAGTGGCTCCAACGAATATTTGAAAGAGTGGCGGCAGGATGTCGATGATTATCGAACACGTACTGCTAATTAGTTACAAACGGAGCAAAACAACCACCAAGCTAAGCGAACTGCATTAGAACAAGGGAATGCAACAATACAATCTGCCGAACAAGCAAGAACCGAATTGACATAACAACTTCAAGAACCCCGCAGTGCGAATTCAAACGTAACCGAGGAAACAGTCGAGGCGCAAGCGCGTGTTGACGAAGCAGCAACAGCGCCTAACGGTCGCAGTACGCAAATCCAACAACTGCAACAACATATCCAGGATCTTCAGTTACAGTTAGAAAAGGTTCAAAAGCACCAACAACAACCAGAAGTGGCATCTAGCCATCCAGCACCAGTCAAAAAGGCGACATGTGGTAATTCAAACCGTGCTTCGACAGCAATCGCAAAAGCAACCTCCAACCAACGTCCAATATACATCAATCCAATTCATGCCGATAGTGAGACGTCAGGATGAACCAGAAATGTTCCGTTGGAAAGATGTCTGAAATAGGAATTATAATATCGCATATGGTAAACGCAACGGTTACAGCATTCCCAACTATGGTAGGTTGTAGGACCTTGAATCATTTAATCAAGATCACATAGCTACCACGAATAATTCACGATACAGCTTTTAATCGTCATCACTGAGTAACAAATGATCGAATCGGTTTCAACGATGGCTCAAAATGTTTCTCATGCTGTGTTCTAACGATCTCGGTGTACATAAGTATTTATGAATCTACGCATCACACTGTTAAATCATCTCATTCTACGTTATGTGAACTTTATAATATTATGCAACAAGAGTATATATGATCTAGGATGGTTTAACCAACTTTAATAAAGTGTCTTTTAGTACAATGCTACTTAGGACCTGCGATTACACATTTGACTGCACAAGGTTCCGTTCGTAAACGAGAACTGCTGAAGCATCGTTAAAATTGAAACTGAATTAGTTGGATTAAGGAATTTCAGTATCACTTGCACGAAATCGCAGATAGGGTGAAATCATTAATTTATGATATCATACAATGCCGCAGGATCTTGTCTATTGTGATTTTTGATATTTTTAGAGAATATTTGATATATTCCGGTATTGTACCAAATTTTAGTTCAGATTTTTAGGGAATTTCAGTTCTTTTTTGTGACACACGCATCGTTTACCACAGACATTATATAAAATTTAAGTTCATGTTATCTTGAAGATATCTGAAATTTCTCGTGCGTTTCCCTAATATCTATCAATAAATTAATATACATTGGTAAAAACATGCCCTTAAAACTATAATAATTTGGCTGCAGAAATCGCTTAATTCTAAAGCCCGTGCTTTATTCAAACCTTTGAATAGATACCTTTTTAATAATTTTTGACATACTGAACTTATCGCAAGGTCGTGAATAGAAACCGTCATTATCAAAAATTGATTATTAAAATTAAAAAAATCTGTAATTTTTTACAGATTTGCCTTAGTGAAAATCCGTAATAAATTAATCCCATCAATTAAGATTATATTTTCATTAATTATTCGTGCTGTAAATTAGTCATTTAAACTAAAGCAATCAATAGGTTGAAAGTTGCTTGCTGCTATTTTTGGAGCCCATGACTGACAACATCTGCATAATTTTAACATTATTGTGTTCAATCCAAAATTATCACTCAATCCTTAGGCAGTATGTTGAGAAATATGTGTGCTATTTACAAGCATTAAAATTGCTATCACGGAAATAATCTTTCTGGCCCCTGAAAATAGCCTCCGACCATGACTGACAACATCTGCATAATTTTAACATTATTGTGTTCAATCCAAAATTATCACTCAATCCTTAGGCAGTATGTTGAGAAATATGTGTGCTATTTACAAGCATTAAAATTGCTATCACGGAAATAATCTTTCTGGCTCCTGAAAATAGCCTCCGACCATGACTGACAACATCTGCATAATTTTAACATTATTGTGTTCAATCCAAAATTATCACTCAATCCTTAGGCAGTATGTTGAGAAATATGTGTGCTATTTACAAGCATTAAAATTGCTATCACGGAAATAATCTTTGCGGCTCCTGAAAATAGCCTCCGATCAGAAAGTAACCACAATGTAAATTGACAATAGACTCGATTTTATAGAAGCCTTACAATCAATAATATTGAAATAAATATACCCAGTTGTGTTTATGGAAATACCGGGTGTTTTATCGTGTTAGCAATGTAATTTCGTGGTTAATTACGCGTTGTCCGGTACGGTTTATTCGTGCGACGGTAATCTGGATTTCGTCACGTGGTGACGCTTTGTATTTAAGTTATATAATATGTAATCTGTGAAATTTTGTTGCAACTCTAATGATTCAGCAACCTGTCAAGCAATTTGGCTAATTTTTTATTTGGGGCGTTTAAAGCTACTCATCTCCAATTACAATTATGTTATGCATTTCGAATGTCCCGCAGCAAGCGTCAAACAGCGCCATGTTTCAGGCTAGCGTCAGCCGGTTGTTAACTATTATCGTTTTGTATCTAGGTTATCTTTGACGTTATGTGACTAGCCGATGGGAGTAATATCACTGAGATACCAGCCAGTATGGGGAAAGATGATAGGCCGAATTTTAATTCTAGTGCTAATGTAAACAAATTTTGCTGGGTTATTTTTCAGTTATAGCTCGCAGCCCGATCCAAAATCTGCAAGTATCGAAGTTCATATGCCACTAGAAAGGAGACAAGAGCTTTTAAAATTAGTTTACGCTGTGTACCTGAATAA
The DNA here is from genome assembly GCA_030248225.1 of Trileptium ribeirensis. Lineage (NCBI taxonomy): Eukaryota > Metazoa > Nematoda > Enoplea > Enoplida > Thoracostomopsidae > Trileptium > Trileptium ribeirensis. The sequence goes on from JASANE010017963.1 coordinate 29,511, forward strand.
ACAGTTGCACTCACTTAAGTAGATAAGTATTAGCTTACGCCGTTAACCTATAAATTTTGCTAGTTTTCACATCCTGTCAATACAGTTCGAGTAGTATATAAAATTATACGTTTAATGAGAAAATTTTTTCTAAAACTTTTTGGCACCAAGAGTAACCAAAAAATCATAAAAAAATTATACGTAAAAGTGGTTCTAATGAAGATATTTCTAATAGTCTTAGTCTAATGGCGCCTAAATTATCAGCGTTTCTCCAAAATTAATGATTTTCGGACTAAATAGTGCAATCTGAAAGATCAATTTTATTATCACACATTATAACGTATTAAAAGTAATCCAATTTAGGTCATATATTCCCAGTACGAAATCACTAAGTTACATACATGTTGCAGCGAGAAATTATCGATACTACCATGCAGTTCCATTGCAGTATTAAAGTAATGCATCTACATAAAATTAAATTAATAGTGCTACAAACCCAACTGTTTCAGCGCAACATCTTGCTAAGTTGGCGAGGTGACTAAACAGTGATTTTTTATTTCAATGTGATATGTTTTTAAAACTTTACGATCTCACATGTGGTCTACGGTTTAAGGGTATTTAGAAATGTGCACCATATTTGGAACAAATGATAGATAAAAACTGCACTTTTTCGCTTTTAAAAGTTGGATAATAATCCAAAAAGACAACGTCATGGAACATTATATATAAATTTGCTTGCAATTTGAATTACTCTTGTTAATTTGTTAACAATGTGTTTGCACAAGCCTAATTAATTACCATTGTGTTTTTACCATAGGTGCATGCACATTTGTTAACTCTCATTCATTTTAAACTACACTTTAAATGTTAGGGCGCGTGTGATAGCTTTGGTGAATGTCTTGAAAATGGCTTAATATAGCTCGGCACTAACAGATATGCGTCAGTAAACTTAAGCGGTGCCGCCTACCATCATCTATTTGCATGAATGATCTGAAGGTGCGTCGCCTTCCATTTTCTTTTATCATTAGCAATTGGCGAAGGCTTGTTAGGTGTTCCAACCATTCCAACACATATAAAAGAACGCAAAATTGGCGTTTTGGGGCAACGCATCAAAACGCTAATAAACAAAATGTTGACTTATTAAAAAACATTTAGCAACCGATTTGCGACCTTACGGCAGTTGAACTGGAAAATTTTTATTTTGTCAAAAATGAAAATTCCGCCGTTTAGCGTTTTCAAAGCTACACATTGCATGTGAATTTTTACGAACGACACGAATTATTATTAATAAAACGAAATGTGTTAGCGTAACGAAAGTTGACTCAAGTTGCCACGTTGTGCGTTGTGAAACGAAATCGTGGCAAAACAGCAAACAGGTGAATTGTGTTATCGAACGGAAGTCATTCCGTTTTGTAATCAGTCGCTCTGCGTTTTCACAAGCAGACATTTTTTATTTCTGGAATTGGCAATTGCAACGATAGCTTTGATTTCGAACTGCGTTTTATACACCGAATGAATAGAGTATGGATGAGGAAAAAGTTTACAGCTTTACTAAGCATTTGACAAAGTACAAAGTGTTGTTAACGATTAATGTATAAATTATAACGATACTCACATTTAATATTTTTACATTAAATGAACGCTGATGGCGTGATGACAAAAAGGTCTACAATCTGTTGGGCAACATGCTTCACCCATCTACTTGTTAAGCGCTAAAACGTTTTACGAATGAAAATGTGGCAACTAGAATTTACTGTTGTTTTTTACAAGAACGCGGCAAACGATTGAAGGGGCAAATGAGACGTAAAATTATATTTTTGCAGAATGCATTATTACTGGGACAAACTTATGTTCCTGAACTTTTTCAATGAATCTTTCAGAAATCCGAAATTATGCTCTTATATATTTCTACGGATCTTCGATTCCTCGAACAAGTGATATTCAATTGTTAATGGCAAAAGAGGGTGATAAGCGGCGCAGATATATTTTAGTGTCCGTAATAGTTATGCCAAATTAAACTCACGCAGTACATACGTAGAACCAAACGATAGGAAGTTAAGTAAAATGTTTTTGTCTTTATCGGTAGGCTAAGTTTTATCCTGTAGCGGTATCATAGGCATGTTGTACGAACATATAATTTTATCAAAATTCTCTATTAATTAGTAATTTTTATAAGTAAGATATTAAAAATGCCATAACAGGCTGAAGGTAAAATCAGCCCGAATTTTTATGTCATCGTATATATATTATATATAATGTGGCTTACGACGGACTTTTTCAGATTCTATGTGCACGGCGCACGTGAAATTAACTTTAGATACTTGTTGATTTCATCTGGTTATTTTCTTTTAAGTAAGTATAAAATATTAACGTGACTAAATTTCGGAATAAAACCTGTGTTATGTGTTGCAAATACAAACAATGACATCGGAGTGGCTTCGCTTATTTAGAATGATAGGTCTTTCGCATTCTTCAAATGATAGCAAAACTGTGCTGGGAAAAGCTCAAAATTTTTTACAATGAATATTTTTCTAAATCTTCCGTATATTCTCTTACACCAGCTCACTTTGCATGGTACTGTATCATGGAAAGTCATTCATGGTACTGTATCAAAATTATATGACGTTGCTATCCCAAGTTAGGGACCCACGCAGGTATAGCTTGCAATGATTGCGACGCAACGCAGGAACCGTTTGCTCATTTATATTTGTTTTTCCGACCTGTTACGCCGAACTGGAACAGATTGGGAAAACGCCCTTAGTGTGTTTTGCTATTTCACCCAAGTCCACGTGGAAAACAAACATATAACTACATAGTCTTGGCTGGGCTCAAGTCAATTCGTGAAAAGATATTTTCTTTTCAATTCTGCTATTTCCTATGCTCATAATTGTAGCTTAACAAATCTTTATGCAATATACTTGCATCTTTTTTCAGGCTCAACCCCAATCACAAAACGGGTTTTCATTCTGAAGAGAGGCGGAGACTGTATCAGGCAAACACCATATTTTTTCTTGAATGATTGAAAGGCAAAGCCAATTGGGTGTTCTAAAATGTAGAATCCAAAAGATTTAAGATTAGAAGCCAACAACAAATGTCCCATACGTTAAATTTTATAGTATGTAAATTTGATCCGACTTTATATTACAATCTACAGCGGTGAAGGCGCCATAATATTTTGCTGTAACTGGTCGATAAGTTTTGTATTGTCCAAGTGCTTTGCATGATCAGCTGATACTTATTATGTTTGAAATATAATAGTGGCTACTGTGCGGCAAGAACTGTCCTATGTTAAATCATCAAGAATATAATAGTCGATTAGCGATTTGTGTATATGTCGGTATTCACTGATTGCAGTGCAGAGAATATTTGGTCAAACCGTGCGGAAGTTGAATATAGTGACAAAAAATTGTGATAACAATAAAATATACATTTTGTAATTATATGCCATCGTGCAACGATTGATCAATTTTACGCATATGTTTACTGTCTCTTAAGGCTAACACATATTTATTCTCAAATCTCGATTGATCTGTAAAGTAGCTGCAAACTCCAATTAATATCTTCTAGTATAATTATATTTATAATAATAGGCATCATGAAAAACAGAAGGATTGGCAGAAATTTTACTGTACCATATCAACACGTTTTATTAAAGTGTATTCTCCAAATTTTATCCCAATTAAAACATAGATTTGACGCTATACATTAGTTGCTGGGCAAGTTTGGGCAAAATCAATACCGCCATTATAACGTTTCAAGCGAAAAAAGCTGACTTCACGTTAATTCCACAATGAAAACGTACCACTCAAAGCTCGGTGCAGATACATGTATAAACATATTTTTTGTTTCGTGGTAATATAACAGTATCATGACGAAAAAAATTATTCGCGTATAATAATCCATTCTTGAGTAGTGGCAAAGGAAAGTTATTATTTAATGCACAATCAAAGGTATGTTGATCCGTGATAAGTATACTGAGATTCGATCGACTTGCCGGGTTCAACATTTAGTGTCATCTTCAGGGTGGTGTATCTTACTCATGCGTTTACTGTTACTACACACAATATGATTTTGCAGCATTTTGAAAATACCCAGTTTTAGTTAAAATTTCATACCTCTTCCAATGTGTACTTCTAGGATATGTTATATGAAATGAAGACAAAATTCCGTAACTACTCACGAAAGATAACCCCTATTATTGAAAGAGCTGAACTGAAATGTAGTTAGTAGTCTTTATTTTTTCGCGGGTAAATTGCACCACGGTAACAATTTTTTTTAATTTTACCTATTATTACAGGTGGATTTATTCTAGACAATACCAGATATTAATTCAAGAAATAGCGTTTTACAGCCTCAATTTTTGAGCACGACGACGCGCATACCGAAAGGTATTTCGCTCAAGAACCATACATATATCATAGTGTTCAGCCGAAGTTCGGGTGTTATCCTCCTGATATTCGGAAAATACTAAGCCTTATTTATCCCTTCAGGCACCGCACCCTGTCGTCAACCCTATTGGCCGTAATGCGATCGTCTTACCAATTGGCCGTAAATACGTCTGTCCAACTTACTTTTTCCAAATGCTTTATAAAGTCAAGTGTTGACTTTGTGAAACATGTAACGAGGTATGCGGTGCCACAACGTCAAAATAATTAGCAAATTTCTTTTTGTGACCCTAGTTTGGTATATATCGTATGACTTTCACCGGATCCTGGTCGAGTACAGATTGAGTGTTTTTATGCTGGACGTAATATAATACAAATAAAACTTATTCTTTTAAAATAATGATTTTTATGCAATTATACATTAATACAAATTTTGCGTCCTACTAATATATTGTGCGTTTGGATTTTGTAATGTACATTAAGTTTTCATCAATGCCATGGTTTCTACAATGTATAGTTCACTATTTTATATCATATAACACATATAACAATATAATGTATAAAGTTTAAGTACACATATTCAACACTTGAATTTGGCTTTTAGTGGTGCAGTGGAACTGCAACTATTCTCGCATCGCAGGTTGCGCGCCGATTTTGTAAGGTGGCTCGACCACAACTCCCGATGCCAAAAATTGGACCAATTATTAATTGTCAATAATAATTACGCCTTAACTGTTTAGAATTAACCAAGACTGTTAATGTACCGTTGCTAAGTAACTACTACAAGGATAATGTTTCACATAAGACAAAATCCGAAAACAATGTCAAAGCCTCGCGGCTGTGACAAAAATTAATAAACTAAAATTTCATTGCTGGCATTTGGAAGATTTAGAGTTAATACTATGCACTTAAACTGATTTTGTTGCAACTTCTATATAATTCTGGACCCACCGAGGGATCTGGCTAAATTTTTTCTGCAGCGTGCGTTTAAAAGTATGCGCCTCCAAGTATATCGGTTCAAATATATATGTGCCTTCTAGCGAGTAGAAACAGGGCTCAAATCGCTCTAGCAGACTAAAATCACACTATGTAAGTCTATAACAGGGGACCGCATTTGCTAATTTAGCCCAGGCTTTTGCAGTGAATGTAATGTCGCATGATAAATTTATAACATTTATTGTAATGTGAACAACACTTCACATTGCTTATATTAAACAGATTCTTTTGTTTTGAGTATTTGAGCTCGTTTGGCACATCTTCACGATGACCTTGCTTTTTTCACCACTCAGCAGTTCTTGATGTCTTATGGTCGTATGAACCGTGTGAATGAAGGACAAGAAAGACAAAGCCGTAAAAGTAGCACAAAACTAGCATATGCACATAATAACGGAATTTTCAGCAAAATTGTAGTAGTGTTATTAACTTAATGGTATCAGCGCAGTATGTAGTTGATTCGTTTGATGTTGCCAATTTCCTTTTAGTAGGCTAAGTATTTTTAATATTTCATAGCTTTTAAACATTAGGTTTTTGTATGATATGGGAAATAAGCTTCATATTCCGCCGTATCTCAGCGCCTAATTGAAGCCGAGATCGACGCATCAGTGGACTTTAAAGGTAATATTTGTCTGAAGCACAAAAAAAGAAGTCGCTGTGGATAAAAATTGGTATCATGCCTGTGATATAGTTTTATCTACAGCATGATCTTCGGTCATATCATTTGTTGGCGTAGGTAAATATATATTTCAAAAAGTGTGCATCCGGGACACTTGCTATTCCACTCAATCCTGTTATAATGAATAAGATCTTTTTGATAGCCAAAGGTTCAATAAAACGGTTAACCTACATTCTTTAGGAATTTTTAACCATTGCAAAGACTTGCACAGTTCATATCAAAATGAATACGAATGTAATTATTTGATCGCGTTTTTGCAAGCGTTCCATATGATTTTCGGCACGCATTTACTGTCGACTTTGATATTTTATGTACCATATTTCTAATAAATTTTCATTTGATTTATTTCATTCGCTTTTGGTTATTCTGTTATATAAAATGTGTTTCAGAATTAAACGTGTATACTGACTAACAAGAGAACCTTAGTGATGTTGAAGCTCAACAGGAATCAAATGCTCAAGTAAGTCTAGATACCTTAAAGTAAAAGTGTAAGGACTAATGCTAAACTAACACCTATTTGTTTTTGACTATGCATTATCCAAAGGAGGCAAAATTGTTGTAGTTTATTTCGCCCAAAGTTAAAGCATTTCCTGTCTTCTGAGAATTCATCAGCGCTGCTTGATTGAGTACAATGTGTTTATTAGTATCGAAGGCTAAATTGGTAATCTAAATATAATAATCTTGAACGTTGAAAACCTGCTGTATTTTGGAATAAAGCATAGTATGAAGTTCATGTAGAGCAAAAATGCATTTACATTACACAACATTTCATACCTTCCCTCACGCAGAGACCGTTAATCTTACAGACGCAGCAACCCAGCATCTCTTGAAAAATTTAGACGATGCAATATAAAACCATTAATTTTCATTAGCTATGTAATATACTGATAACTTAATCAACGTTTGATCAATAGACTAGGTGTTTTAAATTGTAAAAAGTTCATTTCGAAGGTGCAAACATTATCTAAATAAATACAGTTGGAGAAGACTATGAGGAGCTTCTGGGCAGCCTTCTCGAGCTGTTAATACTTTGAGCAATTTAGTACAAATTGTCGATATAGTAATTTTCATATATTTTGTAATTATGACATATATGTCAAATACTTTAACCTGATGCAGCAGAAGCTCGCAATTTAGGGTTGGTATAATTTAGGGTTTCCATCCCAACCGTTGTAAATTTTTGAACTCTGTGAAATTGATCAAACCTTTAGATGTTTCATAAAACTTATTTATAAGATATACCTACGTTGTGTAATGTAGCATGCCTTATACGTTATGATTATCCACTTTGAAAGTGAAGGGGAGTATAAAAATTTTTCCTATGAATTTAGTGCTTGTTAGACAGAACCCACAGATTTGATAGTTTGTGGATGGTGTTATATTCGACGCATCCAACAATTTTCTGTGCACCAGTCATAATACACAGTAATAACTCAGTAATTTGAAAATTTTTGGGTGCTCATAAATTGTAGTCACGCAGTAATTCTGAAGGAACCACCACGACCAAGTTATTTTAACTATTGTGGGACAAATTTTATCTCCCTCTTTCAGTTTCAAACTGGATCATCGGTTAAATATTGTCATAAACTCGGTTATAAATCTGATATCTATATCAGGCAAAGTGATTCCACTGGCGCAAATATTTTCTTTATTAGCCTTATTGAAACTGTCAAGTGATCGCCAACTAACAGGCTATCGCCACATTTCTGCAACATGATATTGCACAAGTCCTTCTTGACTAATATCGTAAATTTGCAAATACTGATTTGTATGATATATAATTAAACCAATATGAGTATAATAAAGGAAATATTTCATTTTCTGCCAAAAATGGACAAACCGAGATAAATCAATGATCAAAATTTGCAGAAAAGAAAACACAGATAAATAAACTATAAAATTTAAGCGCATAGTGAACTATGCAGTAGCCGTATGGAAGACGCTAAGCGCAGAACGCGTTACACTCCTGTGCAGTCGTTGGCCAGACGCATAAGTAAGAAATTTATTGTATACGTAAAGGTTTTGTATATATATTCAGTCCAAAAATTTGTGAATTTTGATACGCAATACGAGCCGCGCGTTATACGTTATACGTAATTTTGGTACGCCGCACGTTATACGAGCTGGAGAGCTCCCCTAAACAACAGAAGCATCAGAAAAATAACCACGACAAGAAATACTACACTAAGCATCGGTACCAGTAAAAACACATTGACTAAGGTTGCGCTAATGCTTGCACTAATAACGCTTTACGCTGAAATCGTTAACTATAGTTTGTTTGTTGTAAAAAAATTACTCCGAATTCGATCAAATTTTTCCATCTCAAAGATTTCATTCATATTAGGCATTAATTGCGAATTATGTTGCCTGGACTATCCTGCCATGTACTCTTGTATCAAAAGCATTTTGCAACTAGGATTTTGCTACAATCGGCCATACTTTAACCAGAAATCGTTGTAATCTGTAACTGCGCTTTTTATAGAAAAAAATTACTACTGATTCGACCAAATCTTTGTATTTCAACAATTTCATTTGCATTAAGCATTAATTGTGAATTATATTGCCTTGACTGTCCTGCCCAGTGCTCTTGTATCAGAAGCATCTTGCCACTAGGGTTTTGCCACATCGGTCACACTTTACCCGGAAATCGTGTACTGTAATTTGTAACTGTGTTTGTTATAGAAAAATTACTTCTGATACGATCAAATTTTGCACCTCAAAGCTTTAATTCACATTAGGCATTAATTACGAATTATGTTGCCTAAACTGTCCTGCGCTGTACTTTTGTAACACAATAATTTTATCACTAGGATTTTGCAAGAATAAATGAATTCAGCAGAAAAATTATAATGGTTTTTGCATATTTACAGCAAGTTAATTCAAGTGTAATGGATTTTCAGGAGATGTTTAGTATGATTATTACCGACAAGCTTCCACTCTAAAACAATAATTCCAAAACCGTAAAAATCGAGCAAAAATTTACAACTCAGATAATTATAGTTTCGAATATGATAAAACTGATATATTAACTAAATGATAAATGTTTTATTAGACTTGCTAGAGCAGAAGAAAAGCTTCACCGGTATCATTTGTATCCCTGGATACCTTCAAAGAACTCCTGCTAGTTATAAAAACATTTATGCGGGATTCACGTTATAATGTCCTCAACAGTTGGAACTTTTGTCCCCCTGTAGTGTAGACTATACCCTAAAGACGGTGACAGTGACACCCACACCATATAACAAAATATGAGGGTGTCGGGCGCACCCCTAGATACCTCATTTTGGCAATGTAGTATTTCGGTGTTTTATGCTTGCCAATGCGGTGTTTCTAGGGTATCCTGTAGGCCCTATGTAAAATGACCCCACGGGATGGCGGAAACCATCAGCAAAACGAAAAAGCAACGACGGTTCATTGACACCGTCTCAAATAAGCCAAACTATTAGCTAGCTTTGTTTGAAATTTATTTGAAACTTTATTCAAAAACACAGGGGCGTCTAAGACACCATGTAGTCTAGGGTGTGCCTGCCACTGTGTGGGGTACATAAGTTCCAAGTGGTGGGGACATTATAACGTGAATCCCGCATTATCTATATCTTTTGTCTCGTATGCAAAAAAGAGTTAATGAAACCCATGTTTATGATTTCTGCCCTGGCGTTGCCTATATATTTATAAGTTGTAAACTTTTTTGTAAAATTTTGCTCAGCGATATTGATTATAGATGCGGCTTCATAATAAATATGTATATGAGTTTGTTTTTGTAAAATATATATTTCAGACATCTCTGAAATTATATTTTTATACTTTCATTTACGTTTTTGTACATATCTTTAATATAATGTTGGTTTAAATAATATGTTTATTGTGATTAAAAACATATATAACATTAATTAATATTTTGATATTATTGTGACCTTTTAAGAAGTTTAGCTGTCTGTTAATATACACAATTAGTAGCATTTCAATATCCATATACTCATCCGAAATCTTTATAAAAATCTACTCCTGTCTCTAATAAATATTAAAATTTTTATATGTATGATTTATTACATTTATCAGTTTCTATATAATTTGGTAATAAATAAATATTTGTACAAATGCTTTTTTCATTTATTTATTCGTGTCACCCAACTTTTAATTCTCCGAGAAAAATGAAGATTGTTTACAGGAATATTTTCAAATCTTGAACTTATGACCAAGCAATGGCTGGTTTGAAACCCGCTGATACACCATATACAGAAAATGTGATTGCGCTTGTAAGCTAAAAATTCAGTTACTAAAATGCAAGAATAACAAATGAATGAATAGCACGTTAGACTACATCCTAGCTGACTAAAATTAACCATATATATTTCAAATGGACTACAATACTTCTAGTATGCATTCGATGCGTGTTTGTCGTGACTATCTCTGCTTTTATGCATTTTCGATGAATCATATTGCATACGAGTAAACTATGTACGTACCGATTAAGTGTATATCTATATGTATTTATTTTTTGCACCATTTCATCCGATTCGGATCCGAAAAATATTGTGCATGCTACTTGGATCAGATCGGATTGTGAACACGTCCTTTATGTCAGAAGTCATATCGGGTAACAAATCGTAGTTTATCGGTTATCTCGAGATGTTTAAATAAAGGCAATAATCAGCAAACCAACTTACTTAATCTAATCCGAAGTCGAATTCGATGTGTTAGGTCCTAAAACTACTATAAAACTTATCTACTGATCTTTATGTTTACTATAAAATATTAGTTTCAGTAAAATCGCCGACAATCTGGGTACATTGAACCAGTATTTAAAATCATCGCATGTTAATCATTTCGTTTATTCGTGTGAGATTTTTAAACTCATGCCTTAACCCAAATGCCTACACTGCAAAATTTTGCTTACATTCTTCGAAATAAAAACATGTTATTTAATAATAACATTAAGATACAGTATAGCAACTGTTGTGCTATATAAATCCATATCGTAATCATTTCAACCTGTTTTTGCAAGCTTAACGCGACTCTGAATTAAACATCTCAAAAGTTTATGTACAAGAAAGTGTAAAGCGAATTTATGTGCCTGTTTGGCACGATTCTCATTTTGAATAAATTATCATCCTAACATCAGCATACCGAAAATGTGTAGTTTGTAGTCTATATCCAGTCTTGGAGTCGTCCATGTTGAAAATTTTGTCTCTTTCCATTTCACTTTAGTGGCCAAATTCAATATGGGCGAAACATGATTATCAATTGTCAGCGCTTTTGAATGGCCAATTTATATAGTAAGAAAGTAAATATAAATAGTGCATGCTGAGGATCCTGTCAAGAAAACATTTATATTCGTCAAATTATATATTTTTGGAGTATTTTTATAAACCATTGCTAATTTAGTTCCTCCTTCACCTCTTTGGAACCCAAGTCGATTGTTTTATGAATTATAAGTTTTAGAAAACTAAACTAAATTTGAAACGTAAACTATACGTAGGTATATATACTTAAAATTTTCCAGCAAAATTGTATCTTTTACACTAAAACGTTACCATTTATACTGTATTAAATATTTTCAACTCAATGATAATACTTTTTGCGCATAAATATAACAAACTTTTGTTAAATAAATTATATTGTACAAACCAATAAAATTAGCTTCATTTCAAGTTTACAGCTTACAATATAATCACAATAATAACAATAGCCTTGTATAGTTTAATAAAAAAATTACATTTATTAAATTGACAAATGTAGTTACTGAAATGCTACAAGTTCAATTGTGAAACTGATATAATCTTTATCGTCCTCACTTTAATCACAATCATATGCAAATGTTGTCTTTTGGTTGGTTCATGCTAAAACAGCATTTAAATTAACCACAATTATACAAATAAACATAAACCTTAATTGTTGATATGTATATAAATTTCACTGTTTATATTTGTGTCTGTTGTTTTAGTATATTGAAAAAAACTAATCTATCTGATAAGCTTACTCAGTGATATTACATTTTGTAATAACATTTTAGTTTTAGTTATGAAATTTTGTCAGTGCTAAATATAGCAAAATTTTAACAATTATTATTCACACAAGGTACAATTTTATATTATTTCAATTGAAATCCATGGTTAATAAATTCATTTTCGATTTTTTGGTGCTGCGATGGTTATCCAAGATTAAACAAAGGTATTTAAATAATCATAAAACGTTGCGCTACACTGCCATTTCTCAAACACATTGTTTAACTCAGTATTTTATTCGATGAATGCCGTTGAGTTCTTTTATAGTATTTGGTTTTTACAAGTATTCTCACTAGCCAATTTAAGTATTTTTTAGGATTTAGCTAAAACACACCAGTATTTGTTTTCCGCAAAACTAAAGCCTTTTAGAATTTATATATCTGTTAATGATAGAGTTTACTCGTGGTGAGCGGTGCGTGCTGTTCATTTTAGAGGTTATAGATCGTCGATGTCACGTACGACATTGCGAAGCTCTAAAATCCCTTCATTTCTGTAAATCCATGTAGCTTTATTTTCTTAAACAGCCGTGCGTTCAGATAGTTATATGCTTCTACAAATATTTTAGGAATTTATATTTATGCAATATTTACGATGTTCGGATTGGAACTGATACATATCTGCAATTTGAACTCAACACAGTTATTTTTCTTAACTGAAATGGCAAATTTGTTTCTAAACAATGTCGAACATAAATAAATAAAAAATAATTTATTGGTTGATCAGCATATGAATCACGAATATATAACATATTAACTACAATCGAGAAGTAATGTTTCTACCAATAAAATAGATCAGTGATGCAGGTCTGGAGCTAGGATGTGTGGACCCCCGAACTATGATGTGAGACGAAGCCCCCGCGACCTATCATGTGAAGGGCCCCTGGAGCTCCTTATCCCCCAACGTATAAGGCGCAAATTATGAAACATTTGACAAAAATTGGTAAAAATTCGATAAAAATTGGCACAAAAAGGCCAAAATTGAGAAAAATTTTTGCAAAAATAGCACACCAGTGTGTTGGATGTGATTAAAAATTCAAAAATTAGAGGGAACCTGGCTGGGAGCCCTTAATTGGGCGCGTGACGTAGGGAGTGTTACCGCCGGCCCTGCAGTAAGGCCTGGTCCTTTCACAACTGATTACCAGTTCTTGTAATGACGTAAAAAGCTTATCAACTCAACCTATTTAATCAAGTCTGAATACTTCAGCATTTGAAGCATTTACGTGATATTTGTTGCCTACAGATTCTGGCAACGAATTTCGTGCCTTCATAACCTTTATGGCACGCAATTATTTCAACGCATTAGACTTAAATTTCTTTTTAACTAACTTTTTAATTACATGTAGCGGTTCTTACGGTGGACACACGAAAACTTCACGGCAGGTCGCAATTTCATTATTAATAGTTCAAAGTGCAACCTGCGTAGTTCCAGCAGCTCAGGGTTGAGCGCTTTGCCTGCATATAGTTTATAGCTTCGCATTTAAACCAACTAAAAAGCGTTCATGTAAATTTGCGTTGTACGCGCTCAGTTCAGCGTCACCAAAGTGCATAGAGACCAGACCTGACATTCGCATTCGGATACGGGGTCTTATGTATGCAATACATGAATCACGACAGAACATTCTATCACTATAAAGCAGCGGAATAATATTTTTGTACAGTATACTGTAGCTAAAATTTCTGTGCAATAGTTATTTTTTAATTTTTTATTAATTAAAACTCCTAAATAAAATTCGTTACATGCGAGACAAAGCACCTTTTAATAAAATTTCGACTCATTTTTTACTATTTCCAAGCTTGCGTTTTAGGGTTGAGATGGAGAGATGCCATTTCTGATCCTATGTGTCGATACTAGTAAGCGCTTCTTGCAAATATTGTTTCACTCTATGATAATCCTTTGACGATACTATGTACATAAAGATTAACATCGTTCGCATGGACTTTTAACACGACACATTAAGTAAATAATTAACAATATCATTGATATCCGGCAAAAATAAAGTAGGTCCAATGACACTGCCTTGTGCAACTCCTGAAGTAACCGAAAAATAAGGTGAAAAGGCATTGTTTGTTTTATACGCGACTTATGATTTGTTAGAAATCATTCAAACCAAGCTTTTAGATAATCCCTTACATTAAATTTATATAGTTTGCTTATCAGTTTTGCACTTGAGACACTGCCAAAACCCTTCGCAAAGTCTAGGTATGTATTTGGCGTCAACGGAGTTCTTCATTTGAAGATCAGTCATTAATTCAGTATTACAGCTGCTTGCATATTTAGCGTTTGGACAAAAATCCACGTTGGATTTCTGATGATAACTAATTGGAGACATTAAATGAAGCACTAATTTGTAATTAATTCAGGACTTGTATTCAGGAGCGATTAGAAATTAACGAGACGGGCCTGATACAGGTCCATTTTGAAATATTCGCCATATCAGAATGTAGCCAAATACTTAACGGAACGCCATTATATAGGTCTGGTCAAAAATGTGTGGCAATGACAAATAAAGCATAGTCAGTTATTGTACGATACGCAAGGTAATTCAAGTGTGAAAGGAATAAAAGCGGCTATCTGTAAAGTTAAATATTTTTTTTAACATTTCGTTTTGCAAACGGATTAAGGTAGAGGGGCTAAAGCCATACTGTAATCGGCTTTAAATTATTTTGCTTCAATTTCTGCAGAATTTGTTATTGCTACTTACTGTTATAGTTGGTACGATATTGTTCAATACAGTTCAGGACACTATATAGACCATGCAACTCCTTTAGAAAATACTGAGCGAAACTATCGCAAGCGTGACTGTGTTTAATTTTTTATTTTATTCATATACCATACATGTCGAAACATGGATTCGGGGGATAGCCCTCCCTCTTAGGCGTCGAACCCTCTATCGAGACTCTGGTCTACCCCACGACACTGAGGGTACTCCCTACTCGCTGGTAGTCCGCAACCCCCCTCACCTCCCCCGCGGCCAATTTCAAATGGCAAATATAATATGAAGATTTGGAACAATCAGTGTGCAATCAGCAAAAATGGGTCGCCAGAAGGTGAAGTGAGAGAAGTTATCTTCCTTTTCCAGGACCCCCTGGAGGACCTACCCTGAAAATCCCTGCGACCCTGAAACGATATCGCCGACCTCGGCTTCCCCCCTCGGGGGGCCGGCATTTATGCTCACATAATTTATGTACTTTTGAGGGAGCAAATGAATTCCGGTTCAATTAGACATTTGCAGAATCGTTATTAGAAGATTGCAAATGCCTATGGTCTACGGTGAAGGCCATTGAAAAAACAAACGTTTCTTAAGAGTTTCGAACTCGCCTCGTCTCCGGTTACCAACGAATTTTAGTTAAACATAATATTTTTCTATCTGTTTCGTAGTTGCTATGATATTGGGAATATATTTTGATATAGTATGCAAGCTAAAGGCAAGTAAGTGGTCATAGTTTAAATAAAATACCGCCAATCGGTCACTATTTTTAAAATTAAATGCCACTTTTGAGTGATTTAAAAACAAAGTTAGCTGTTTTACTTCTTCTTTCATTGGCCAATGTGTTTACTTGCAAGACATCCATGGAGAGGCAATGACATCACCTATACCATGAAATTTTTCGCCATATCACTTCAGCGATCACCATATTATCGACGAAAATAGCAATATCCGACTTGATTTTAATCTTAAATTATACTTTTCAAACCCTGCTGTCTGGTGGAAAAGTAGACATTGGATAGATGCTTTTCCCATTGTGTACCGATGGTTAAATGCAATCAATGGCAATAAGAATTAGAGATAACATACCATCCGTTGCTGATCCATAAAGCTGCCGTTTTAATAAAACTTTGCATTAGTGCAACCTTAAAAGGGTAATCTATCTTACAGAAAATATTTTTGTTTAGCAATGAAAAATTTTCAAAGTTTCCTCTTGGTATGAAAGTTTATTAAAAAAGTTATTGCTCTCGTGCAATAGACATTATAGAGTACAGTACAAAAATATGCAGATCTCCACGGAGCATAACTGCAAGCTCTCGAAGATTCCATATAAATAATTAATGGTGTAACTACCTGGACGATAACTGAACGGTTATGAATATATATTGTAACATATATTGTGTTCCCACATATGTTGTTTTAGAGTTCGTTTTAGTCGAAAATAGTAAAAAAAATTTGGGTACATATTTTAGACTGAAAACGCCAAAATCTTATTTGGATATATTTGAAATGTCTTATTATGACGCAAACTGTATTCAACTTAAACTAGCAGCTTGTCTTATAGATAAGGCAGTGAATTCTGAGTGTTGAATATGTAATTTATAGATATCTATATTGAGCATTAAATTACAAAATAAATCATGAATTGCTTCACGAAATGAGACCAAATACACCTATATAGCGCTAGCAGTTGCGCAGTTATTACCATTTTCGTGTATTTGAAATCCCTTTGGCATGTCGAAAAACCCGTTTTTACCGAATCGTGCGGCGCAAATAATGATAAGAATTTACATTTGTAATAGCACACCATTGACAACTACATAAATGATGAATTGTCTGCAAAATGAGACCAACAATTCCTATATAGCACGAGCGGTTGCTGAGATATTGCCATCTTCGTGTATAGTTGGCACCATTGGCCCTTGGGAAACCCAGTTCTAAATCAACGTTGCAGCGTAAATAACGACAGTAACAGCTCACCATTCGCAAATACATAGAAGAAGAACTACTCTACAAAATGAGACCAGCAATAGCTCGGGCGGTTGCGGACATATCATTTTCGTGTACTTTGGGTGCCCGAGCACAGAGAGCAACCTGTTTTGAGCCAGCCCTACAGCGTAAATAATGACAATAACAGCACACCATTTACAACTACATATATGTTGAATTGCTATAATAAATGAGACCAACAACGCCATATAGCTCGGAAGTTGCGGATTTATTGCCATTTTTGTGTATTTTGGGTCCCGCGGGCCCCTAGAGCAACCCGTTTTGATCCAGCCCAGCAGTGTAAGTAATGACAATAACAGCACACCATTTACAACTGCATAGAGAATGAATTGCTATAAAAATAAAACCAAAAACTTTATAGAGATTGAGCAATTGCGTGGATATTACCATTTTCGTGTATTTTGTGTCCCGCGCGCCTAGAGAGCAATCCGTTTTGACCCAGCCCTGCAGCGTAAATCACAATAAAACACACCATTTGAAACTACATAGAGAATGAATTGTTCAATATACCTAGCTGTTATGGAGATATTACCATTTTGGCGTATTTTCGGTGCCATGGGCCACTTTAGAAGCAAAATTGATTTAAATCCTACATGCTAAGACAACCGCGTGGCAAAGCATTATATGCTTTCTTATAGAGGCTTATTTGTTCCACAAAATTAGTCCAATTTCACTCAGATATCGTCTCCGTTTATCAAGTTATAATAAATAATGTGATTTTTGTGCTCTTTTGGGACCCGACTCGAGCCCCTTTGACCCGACCTTCGGGGAAGATAGTTAACCCGTTGTTCGCGCCAAATAAACATTTCAAGCTTTCAAATAAGCTATTGCACGAATCAATCTCACCAAACAAAGTTGAGTAGCGTGTTACACTAAAAAACCCAATAACAGGCATTGTCAAATGTCACCATTGTTAATGCTAGTAAGAGTTCTTCGCTTCGCTCGTTTCGCTCAATCGTCACTCAGAATTCAATATCAAAATTTCAAATATTCGACAAAATGTGAAATACAAATCGCGAAATTTTGTGAATATTTATGGAAAAATGCCGTTTAAAATCTTAATATGCCTGGATTCTCTCAGCTAGATACTATTCATGTGTTATAATATATCTCAATTTTTGTACAACTCTCCTTTTACTGGAACACTGTGCAAAAAGAGCTCTAACGAACTTCAATAAAGGTATTATCAGTTTTGCTTGCCAACACACCATGCACAAGGAACGCACGCTTTTTTCGCTTTACCTTTTGGTAATCGATATTGACTACAGCTAAGGTACATTTGAGATTCATCTTGTTACTAAAAATATACTTGGCGCTATCTGATAGCAACAAATATAAAAAATATCAACATTCCGTCCAGTTTTGGAGTGTAGAAGACATGAGTTTCTACAAATTCAAGAGAATTTACAAAGTGCACGTAAAATCTTATAGAATAATTTTAGTGATCATGCCTTAAAGAACTTATAGATGGAACTGCTGAAGTCTGCGCTCCAAAGAATTTGTTAGCACATATATATTTGTAAACAGTATCATTCTTCCTACTAGATTAAGTCGTATATATATTGAAACAAAACTCGCCAAGCGATGGAAAACGAAGCTAGTAAGGCCACTCTGTGCTTGATGAATATTTTGAAGTTCTTAAATTTAGCTCCCTAAGCCTCGTTGAAGTCCCGTGATAGCATTGAAACATCGGTAATACTTTTATGGTTGTTTTAATCAGGTATCAATGCTATATGACTCTTTAGTTCTTCCTACACTAGCCAAAAAGATGGAAAATTTGCAGGGCCCTAAACGTTTCCTTATTTGATGCATACCTCGTAAATACAATTGGTTTCATCGTACTCAGCAACCCCGGAACTTGTAGACGCATTATGATGTCCTATATGCATATATATTGAAAAAATGGCAAAATATTGCCATCTTTGGTGCCGAAATTTACGAAAATTTGCTCCGATACCGTCCACAGGGCTAATAAAATGCTAAATTTGGGATTAAAACAATCCAAAATCTACGTGCTTAATTGACTAAATAACCTGAAATCCCTTCGTTGATTTTAAGAAGCACAAAGCTTACATTGTAAATATTTTAGAAATTGAACGTTTTCGGGGATATATTTTAAGCTATGACTCATATCTTGACAACAGATGCTCTAATAAAAAAGCATAACAGCAAAGTTATTGGGTATTTGCATAGTGGTCTTCATTTTTCGATCCGATGCCTTTGGAAAGTTATAACCTAAAATGTTAGGTCACCCCAAACTGTCAAATCAAAAAGTCTCTAATTCGTGTCGGTTTTACTAAAGATTATGTATGATATCATGATGCAGCGCAAATACAAAAGTTGCTACACAAAGGCATTTGATTACGTGTTGAATACAAAAACTAGAGAAAATCCATTAATCTGGCGAGAAGATATGCGGCGAACAGACGTAGAAAAACAATTTCTTTCACAGTCAGACGCTGTTTGAAAAATCCTCTCTCTACACAGGCTCGTTTCAATTCACAGATCATATACATCATGTTTTCATTTAGGTTGGTATTTATACACTAGTGAAATGGGTTCCCTTTTAATTATTTCACTGCTATCCCGTGCTATTTCTTTCACAGTCAGACGCTCTTTGAAAAATCCTCTCTCTACACAGGCTCGTTTCAATTCACAGATCATATACATCATGTTTTCATTTAGGTTGGTATTTATACACTAGTGAAATGGGTTCCCTTTTAATTATTTCACTGCTATCCCGTGCTATTTCTTTCACAGTCAGACGCTCTTTGAAAAATCCTCTCTCTACACAGGCTCGTTTCAATTAACAGATCATATACATCATGTTTTCATTTAGTTTGGTATTTATACACTAGTGAAATGGGTTCCCTTTTAATTATTTCACTGCTATCCCGTGCTATTTCTTTCACAGTCAGACGCTCTTTGAAAAATCCTCTCTCTACACAGGCTCGTTTCAATTAACAGATCATATACATCATGTTTTCATTTAGGTTGGTATTTATACACTAGTGAAATGGGTTCCCTTTTAATTATTTCACTGCTATCCCGTGCAATTTTTTTCACAGTCAAACGCTCTTTGAAAAATCCTCTCTCTACACAGGCTCGTTTCAATTAACAGATCATATACATCATGTTTTCATTTAGGTTGGTATTTATACACTAGTGAAATGGGTTCCCTTTTAATTATTTCACTGCTATCCCGTGCTATTTCTTTCACAGTCAGACGCTGTTTGAAAAATCCTCTCTCTACACAGGCTCGTTTCAATTAACAGATCATATACATCATGTTTTCATTTAGGTTGGTATTTATACACTAGTGAAATGAGTTCCCTTTTAATTATTTCACTGCTATCCCGTGCTATTTCTTTCACAGTCAGACGCTGCTTAAAAAATCCTCTCTCTACACAGGCTCGTTTCAATTAACAGATCATATACATCATGTTTTCCTTTAGGTTGGTATTTATGCACTAGTGAAATGGGTTCCCTTTTAATTATTTCACTGCTATCCCGTGCTATTTCTTTCACAGTCAGACGCTGTTTGAAAAATCCTCTCTCTACACAGGCTCGTTTCAATTAACAGATCATATACATCATGATTTCATTTAGGTTGGTATTTATACACTAGTGAAATGGGTTCCCTTTTAATTATTTCACTGCTATCCCGTGCTATTTCTTTCACAGTCAGACGCTGTTTGAAAAATCCTCTCTCTACACAGGCTCGTTTCAATTAACAGATCATATACATCATGTTTTCATTTAGGTTGGTATTTATACACTAGTGAAATGGGTTCCCTTTTAATTATTTCACTGCTATCCCGTGCTATTTCTTTCACAGTCAGACGCTGCTTTAAAAATCCTCTCTCTACACAGGCTCGTTTCAATTAACAGATCATATACATTATGTTTTCATTTAGGTTGGCATTTATACACTAGTGAAATGGGTTCCCTTTTAATTATTTCACTGCTATCCCGTGCTATTTCTTTCACAGTCAGACGCTGTTTGAAAAATCCTCTCTCTACACAGGCTCGTTTCAATTAACAGATCATATACATCATGTTTTCATTTAGGTTGGTATTTATACACTAGTGAAATGGGTTCCCTTTTAATTATTTCACTGCTATCCCTTGCTATTTCAAACTGTGACGCTCAAACTCAAACAGGTAAGATTTAAGCTTTGGCTTTTGTTTTAATTGGAATATGTATATAATAATACTTACTTTCAAAAATCCAATGGATGCAAGTTGTAAACATCGTGTTTGGATGTAGTTATGCCTATTCTGCACCGTGCAAATAACAACCTATAACGAGCCACAAGAATATTATCAAAATTCGGTCCAACATTTGCAATTGTGCTTTGGATGATCGTGGTAGACGAATAACAACAATGCCACTACAGTTGGTTGCAACAAAACTGGGTGTTGCTAAAGTTAAAGCAATGGTCTTTAGTGTATTATTATGACAACGTATTAACAACCTTTTGTTGGTTAGATCAAGTTGTTGGTCACCAGAGCAGTACGAGAAACATTCCACGGTATATAGCACAGATGAGTTCCCATGAAACAGTTTAATCCATAGGTATTTAGGTGTTCATACTGTAATCAGTTTTAAAGTTTGTAACAAAGAAAATGTCAACTGCAAAATTGTGTCATGTCATGAAAAAGCTTACCGTACGTCATGAAATAGCCTTTTAGACATTAAGCGATGAGCTAGCTGCATTAAGTTACAGTTAAGCTCCTCTATATAAGGATTTACAGTCTGACAAGGCACGAAAATGAGCCATAAAACGACTTCGAGAACATATGTTATACTAAACTGAACACGTGACATCACTGGTCGCATAAAGCAATCATTCAAAACGGTGCCAATTCAAACAAACGTTCCGTAATACAGGTAGAACTTCGTTTGTGAAAAGTCTTTTGTCCGATTCGATTAATACAATCACGTATAATAGTATACATAGCGCCGACTTTAACAACGCAAGTAAACTTTAGTTGCATGGAGTGTCTAGTTAGAGATTCAAAATTATGCGGGCAATATGCCTCGAAATTAACGTCAAAAGTTATATAGATAATTGTAGGTGTTTTGCAGTGGTTTTCTTTACCAGAAATATTAAGGTTTTGTAATTTTTAGATAGAAAATGTGAAACAGGGCTAATATTTCAGTCGCAATTTTTTATTTTTAAAATATAATAGTTGGCCTTTAACCCTCTCATGCCCGTAAGGTCCAAATGGACCCAACGCACATTGCGACTCGTTGTGTTTACTAAGTTTGTCGTATATCGTACGTTTGAACGTGCGTTGTTATTCACTCGCATTGTGAGGTTCCTTAAGGAACCAAGCAACAGCTCTCAGATAGCTCAGTGGTTTGTGTACACAAGTTTCAACTGTACGTTTCGGGTTCGATCCCTGGCGCAGGCTTGAGTTTGTCAAACATTGCACGATACTCAAATTAATTCGGGCATGAAAGGGTTAATTAAAAATTAACCAATCGCATAACAATAGCTACAGCGTTTTAATTACATTATAAGGCAAAAACAATATCTACTTTATTACGTAATTCAACTTTCGTCTTTATAATGTAAAGCAACATTCGTATTTAATGTACATTGCTGGAATGTCGTATTAAATAGATCGCAGTAGATTTAACAGCCTGTGGATTACCCTTTCACATTGAAACTCTACGCGCCAGTTAATCTCTAGTAGTAGTGATGTTAATTTAAGAATGCTAAAAGTTTTTATAGGCTACCAGCAACCGCCGCCAAGCACTCGTGGAGGAGCACCGGGTTCATATGCTGCTGGCTCAGTCAACGGAGCAGCTAGGCCAGGTACAGGTGGTGGAAAAATTATTGGAGCACCTAGCGAAGGTATACCCGGTGGGGCTTCGCAGCCTGGGTCATATGCCGGTCCGCCGCCCGGTACTGCAGTCGCAAGTGCAAACGGGAGTGGAAATGAAAATGGAAACGGCGCCACTACAAACGGAGCTCCCGACGGAAATGGTTACGCTTCTGCGCCCCTAACAAATGGAAACGGTGATGCAAATGGAAACACCGCCGTCAATAACGGAGCTGCTAGTGGAAATGGTTATGCTTCTGCGCCAGTGCCCAATGGAAACGGTGCTGCAAGTGGTAATGGCGCCGCCACCAACGGAGCTGCTAATGGAAATGGCTATGCTTCTGCGCCAGTGCCCAATGGAAACGGTGCGGCAAACGGAAGTGGTGCTGGGACTGAAAATGAAGGTGCGGCAGGAGAAGGATACCCTAGTGCCCCATCTGTCAATGGCGGCACCGTTAATGGTGCCGGTAATGATGGTTCGTACGCTGCTGGTCAAGCGGCTGGTGCCGCAGCAGCTGATGCTGGTGGCGGAAAAATAATAGGTGATACAACGGCATCTAACGGAAACGGTGCCGCAAATGGAAACGGCGCCCCTACAAACGGAGCTGCTAATGGAAATGGTTATGGTTCTGCGCCCCTAACAAATGGAAACGGTGATGCAAATGGAAACACCGCCGTCAATAACGGAGCTGCTAGTGGAAATGGTTACGCTTCTCCGCCAGTACCCACTGGAAACGGTGCGGCAAATGGCAACAGCGCCGCCACAAGCGGAGCTACTAATGGAAATGGTTACGCTTCTGCGCAACTGCCAAATGGAAACGGTGCTTCAAGTGGTAATGGCGCCGCCACCAACGGAGCTGCTAATGGAAATGGCTATGCTTCTTCGCCAGTGCCCAATGGAAACGGTGCGGCAAACGGAAGTGGTGCTGGGACTGAAAATGAAGGTGCGGCAGGAGAAGGATACCCTACTGCCCCATCTGCCAATGGCGGCACCGTTAATGGTGCCGGTAATGATGGTTTGTACGCTGCTGGTCAAGCGGCTGGTGCCGCCACAGCTGACGCTGGTGGCGGAAAAATAATAGGTGATACAACGGCATCTAACGGAAACGGTGCCGCAAATGGAAACGGCGCCACTAAAAACGGAGCTGCTAATGGAAATGGTTACGCTTCTGCGCCCCTAACAAATGGAAACGGTGATGCAAACGGAAACACCGCCGTCAATAACGGAGCTGCTAGTGGAAATGGTTACGCTTCTGCGCCAATACCAAATGGAAACGGTGCGGCAAACGGAAATGGGGCCGCCACAAACGGTGCTGCTGATGGAAACGGATACGCATCGGTTCCTCTACCAAATAGAAACGGTGCGGCAAGTGGTAACGGCGGCGCCACCAACGGAGCTGCTAATGGAAATGGTTACGCTTCTGCGCCAGTTCCCAATGGGAACGGTAAGGCAAACGGATATAGTGCTGCTACCAACGGAGCTGCTAATAGAAACGGATACGCATCTGCACCGGTGCCTGATGGAAACGGCGCTGCAAGTGGAAATGGTGCTGGAACTGGAAATGAAGGTGAGGCAAGAGAAGGATACGCTGCTGCCACATCGGTCAATGGTGGAACCGGTAACGGTGCTGGTAATGATGGTTCGTACGCTGCTGGTCAAGCGGCTGGTGCCGCTGTAGCTGGTGCTGGTGGCGGAAAAATAATAGGTGATACAACAGCATCTAACGGAAACGGTGCCGCAAATGCAAACGGCGCCACTACAAACGGAGCTGCTAATGGAAATGGTTACGCTTCTGCGCCACTAACCAATGGAAACGGTGCTGCAAATGGAAACACCGCCGTCAATAACGAAGCTGCTAGTGGAAATAGTTACGCTTCTGCGCAACTGCAAAATGGAAACGGTGCTGCAAGTGGTAATGGCGCCGCCACCAACGGAGCTGCTAATGGAAATGGTTATGCTTCTGCGCCAGTGCCCAACGGAAACGGTGCGGTAAACGGTAATGGCGCCGCCACCAACGGAGCTGCTAATGGAAATGGTTACGCTTCTGCGCAACTGCCAAATGGAAACGGTGCTGCAAGTGGTAATGGCGCCGCCACCAACGGAGCTGCTAATGGAAATGGTTATGCTTCTGCGCCAGTGCCTAATGGAAACGGTGCTGCAAGTGGTAATGGCGCCGCCACCAACGGAGCTGCTGATGGAAATGGTTATGCTTCTGCGCCAGTGCCCAATGGAAACGGTGCGGCAAACGGAAATGGTGCTGGGACTGAAGATGAAGGTGCGGCAGGAGAAGGATACCCTACAGCCCCACCGGTCAATGGCGGCACCGTTAATGGTGCCGGTAATGGTGGTTCGTACGCTGCTGGTCAAGCGGCTGGCGCCGCAGCAGAAGATGCTGGTGGCGGAAATATAATAGGTGATACAACAGCATCTAGCGGAAATGGTGCCGCAAATGCAAACAGCGCCACTACAAACGGAGCTGCTAATGGAAATGGTTACGTTTCTGCGCCCCTAACAAATGGAAACGGTGCTGCAAATGGAAACACCGCCGTCAATAACGGAGCTGCTAGTGGAAATGGTTACGCTTCTCCGCCAGTACCCACTGGAAACGGTGCGGCAAATGGTAACAGCGCCGCCACAAACGGGGCTACTAATGGAAATGGTTACGCTTCTGCTCCAATACCAAATGGAAACGGTGCCGCAAACGGAAATGGGGCTGCCACAAACGGTGCTGCTGATGGAAACGGATACGCATCGGTTGCTCTACCAAATGGAAACGGTGCGGCAAGTGGTAACAGCGGCGCCATAAACGGAGCTCCTAATGAAAATGGTTACGCTTCTGCGCCATTGCCCAATGGGAACGGTAAGGCAAACGGATATAGTGCTGCCACCAACGGAGCTGCTAATGGAAACGGATACGCATCTGCACCGGTGCCTGGTGGAAACGGCGCTGCAATAGGTGATACAACAGCATCTAACGGATACGGTGTTGCAAATGAAAACGGCGCTGCCACAAATGGAGCTGCTGATGGAAATGGTTACGTTTCTCCGCCAGTACGAAATGGAAACGGTGCTGCAAATGGAAACGCCGCCGCCACCAACGGAGCTGCTAATGGAAATGGTTACGCTTCTGCGCCACTACCAAATGAAAACGGTGCTCAAAGTGGTGACGGCAACGCCAAAAACGGAGCTGCTTATGGAAATGGTTACGCTTCTGCGCCACTACCAAATGGAAACGGTGCTCAAAGTGGTAACGGAGCTGATAATGGAAACGCGTACGTCACAGCGCCAGTGCCACCTGGAATGGAAGCTGCAAATGGATATGGAGCCGCTACCAAAGTCGCTGCTAATGCAAACGGATATGGCTCCGCTACAATGCCAGAAGGGAATGGTGCTACAAGTGCAAATGGCCCTATCCCCAGCACCGCCAATGAAAATGGATATGCTCCTTCAGCAGTTCCAAAAGACGATACCGGATACGCAAATCAACCGCCGACCGACGCCAACCAATATGGTAGCAAAATTATCGGTAAGTACTTTGTCTGTACTATATAAATAGTATTGTATTCTACTTACCTGTTGGTAAGTACTTTACTAATGAAATATGCGTACATCCTATGGCATAGCCGGTTTCACTTTTTCCTGACTATCTGACATTTTCCATGTTTAAATTGTTAATTTAATTTAATATGTTCCTACCCCAAAGAAATTTTGTATCCGCCAATGCCGCGGTAGTTATATTTCAGTACTACTATTTTGTCGCTTTGCCATCAAATAAAAGTGTTAATTATCCCTTCACACTACGTCAGTTTAACAATCACAGCTTCTACCTATAAGTTTATCACACACAATATTTTGATAAATGCGCTAAACAGAAATAAAATGTAACAAGTGGCAGAATTCGAGTATTTTCAAATACTATAAGTCTTAAATGTCTATTTAGTGTAAGTATTACCCTTAAAGGACACACCCCTAAGGCACATGTGCCCCCGCTGAGGTCCTGCACCCCTTTCCCCACTGTCGCCCCCGCCTATGGTGCAACATTTCTAGCAATTATAAGAATTGTGTGAACAAAAATAAGCAATTAGCAATTGTGACCAAAATCTTGGAAAAATTATGAGTGTCTAAACAAATTTGGAATTTTACTACCCGGACGGAACAAGTTATGAAATATTCGAATAATAATACATAAAATATCTAATATACATGATTTTGTTGCCTATAAAGAGTAATAAATATATGAATATACCGTATATAATATATATTATAGATCTTTCTTTATCTTTTTTCTTCGGTAAATTCCATGAGGTGTTGGTGGCACTGGCAGATTGTTGGCGGCATCTTTAGCTCTGTTCGATCCCGTGCCAAGTGTAGTACAGTTGCTTTCAAATCAGCATGCTGCTTGGCACGCCCTCTTAGTCGCTTGCCATGGACGTCAAATTCGAAGCTTTGTTTGTTAAGTGTGGCAGGGTTCCGCACTGAGGCTGTGGCTTTACCGACGTAGTTTTTTTTCGTCGGGCATTTGAACACCAATCAGTGCGACTTCACCTGGTCTAAGAGGGTGAAATTGCCGGTCCATGAGTGCATATTCGCCTTTGTAAGGCGACATTAGACTTCTTTGGACGAAAGTCGGCATGTGAATTAATATAGAACAACAGAGAGCACGACCGACCTGTATACTTCTGTTTGTTGAGTTGGGTATTTGATGATCTTACAGCACGCCCGAAACTCTTCTCCATTTGATCCATGCAGCGTTAACCGGGATGTGACTTTGGGTTCCTGATCGCCGTTTGCGTGGATGATGAAACCGAGTTGCTTGGAGTGCTCGTCAACGTTGTTATTTGTATGGTGCCAGTAGCGGTTATATCTGTCGACAAGTACTCTGACCTCTTGAGCAAAGCCTAAAACTGAGCCAGATAGTGCCGCCTCTGCTGGACCCATCGCTCCAAACCACTTTTCGTAGTATTAACCAGCACAACCCGGCGTATAGGAGCGAACATGAGATCTGTCCCTGCAAGTCGCGCGGGATGATGTCCATAGCGAAAATGAACAGCATAGATAATAGAACCGACCACTGATGTACACTGAGAGTGGTTTGTGTGGGCCTTGACGTTCTTATAGGGCAGCGTGTTCAGTTCAAGGTCTTGCCATGCAGTAGTCGAACCCTATTGTATAAGTTCTTCCGGTACAGGAAAGTTTTCTGAGTAATTTACTGCAGAAAGTCGTGCGACACTTGATCAAAAGCTTTCTCCAAGACCAGTAACTCAACATGTAGCCGTTTCTGTCCTTGGTAATTTCGTAGTAGTAGTCATGCTATAGCGCCGCAACCTTTGACAAACCCATTTTTACACTGCGACATATCCAAGTGTTGTTAGTTGTAGACCCAATCTATTATATATATATATATATATGAATATATATATATATATATATATATATATATATATATATATATATAAATATACATATATATCATATCCATCGTCTTGTGGAAATCGGAAACAAAAAATTTACAGTTTCCAACTGCCTAGGCGCTTCCGCTTCCGCATCTGATATTAGATACACCCCAATACATTACTGGACTCGTCCAAAAAACGCGCTCAAATTATTACTATCACTTTGACATTTGTAGTAGCGTTATAAGATTATATCATAAAGAGTTCTGTATGACACATTGAGTGTACACAAATATAATCATAATTGCACTTTAGTTTTCACGCCATCCTTATATAAATATTGCAAGAAAATAAAATTCTCATGCTTTCGACAGCGGAATGGTCAAGACGCAGCCTGGCATGGGTGTCGATCTTGGGTTATAGGGGGTCTAGTCTCGTCAAATTTTAATAGATGATGCTCTTGAAATACAAAATTGAAGATACTAACATACCGCTAAGAAGAGGTGATTGAAGTTCTTGATGTCGTTTATTACGTTCATATGAATTAATAAACGATGACTTTATATGCAAAAGTCGAGACAATGTGGATTCACCAATATCAACGAGCAGATTGGGATGCTTCATTAACATTTTCACTAATTGGCTCCTTTCAATTCTTAGATCTGTTCAAAGTAATCCGAAGTGTTGACCCGTACGGTATTAATTTCGCCCGCAGTGATATACTTATATTATTTTATATTTGTTTTTCACGCGTATACTGGGCTCTTCCAACTGGAGACGGTTGCGGGCTCTAGTATTTTTCAAAATACTTTCATACCCCGAGCAAAAATTCGGCTGCCTCTTTTCGTGCCACTGGAGAAATTTTGGACTGACCCTGGTTGAATACGCCCTGTCGAAATTTCTTGTTTCGACAAAGTCACTGTTCACACAAACAATTTAACAAAATTTTTTCAAAAAATCCACTTTTTAAATGACAAATTCGAATGTAAAAAATAGTCAAAAATTTACATTTAGGACTCAAAGATCTTTCAGTATCAATGCGCATCCATTCAATGCATCTTGGCACATTTTTCATCGAAAGTAGAGCCCAGATATATGCAATATTTGTGTTGAAATGCTTCAAATACCGGGACTGTCCAAGATGGTGCTGGGCACCTCCTGGAAAAGCAGCCGACCAGCCAAGTTTCACCGTTGCTGACGGCCGCTGTTCCGGTCGGGTATGCTTGTATTCAGGCTGAGCTGTATTTATACACTAAGCAGTGTTGCATTGTCCTACTGTTGATATGTCGGAATACTTTAGAACGTGATCGCAGGATTCCGTTTACAACTGGAAAAACCGCGCGCAAAAAATCTCAGATTCGTCTTACCACATTTAGGGCGAAACAAAAATTGCAAATAAAGTAGCGTAGAGTAATTCCTGATTTACGCAGATTCCGTAAACGCAGATTCCGTCAGGTAAGTAGGGTTGTTATAGGTTTCATTGAAAAGTTCAAGGTGTTTTTCGAAGCTACCAGGCATAAATTAAGTATTACTTATAATATACAAACTGTAGCCTACTGAAATGCGTAGTTAATGAATGCATACTGAATAAAGTATACCGAAAATTAATTAATGACATTTCAAGACCCGAAATGAGTGCTAAAATATTTCGTGTATTACCAGCGCCGAAAATTTTTAAACTTAACAACTTACAAAAACTTTTGCAAACCTGAAGTTGAAGATATCAGCATCCGCAGTACCGTTGGATACCAGACAGGTTTACCAATCGGCAGTTCTGCGGCTGCCCTTGTTACTTACTCGCCGGTAAGCAGGCCGGCTGGCGACCGGCTGCAAAATTTCACGGCCGACCTAAAACCAATTTTCCCGTTTTTTCAAATTTCGAATAAATTTTACCACAATTTTTGCCGATTTTACCCCAATTTTTGCTAATTTTGCTAAAATTTTAAGCACACTTTCGGCGTGCGGCGTGGGTAAATATGGCGGGGCTCTGATCCTTAGGGGGTATCCCTGCTCTACCCCCCTCGACACCTATGACATAGATATTATAGGTTAGATATATTCTTATTTAATAAAGGCAAATACGATCGATCCTATTTTTTTTCTTGGACGTCGTCGTCAAACCATCATTCAGAAACGGTGGCCGAACTGCGGTGCGAGACTAGTTATGTTCTATAATAACTCGAAAGGGGTGGGGTAGGGGGGTTAAACATTGGACAGTTAAAAATGCTTTCAACATCCCCTTAAATTTAAAAGCAATGTTGAATGCATCCATTTGACACATTTCAAAACATTGAAATATTGATCAGTTAAAAATGCTTTCAACACCCCTTAAATTTAAAAGCGATGTTGAATGCATCCATTTGACACATTTCAAAACATTGAAATATTGAACAGTTAAAAATGCTTTCAACACCCCTTAAATTTAAAAGCGATGTTGAATGCATCCATTTGACACATTTCAAAACCAACATAAAAGTCGTTCAGCATTAGCAAAGCTGGATGCAGCACGTATCTGTATACTATATAACTATATATATGTCAATACTGTTAATGTTATTTGTTTTATGAAGCAAAATATTCCATTCAGTTTTAACGAAAATCTAGGATAGGCCAAGATGCAGCAGCATATACATCTAAAACTTCACTGGAATTTTGTTTCAGAAGTTATTGTATAAAAATGACAAAAATGCATTGAATGGCCAAGTTGGCAGCTCAGAGAAATACAAAAAGATCGCTGGCTACTTCGACCTTAAATAAACATCTTCTTCAAAGTTTTTGTGAACAACTGGGTGACAACTACATAAAAATTCTTGTTTCTTCTGTGCCTCCCCCTCCTCATCAGAATATCAGACAAAAGAGAAATCGACATACCAATACAACAAAAATTGAAAAATATGTAGTTAAATAGTAGTCGAAAAATTTTCAGTAACAAATCGCCCATCTGTCATAAAAAAATATGTAAAATTTCTGGAGCTGCCACCGCATCTGGGCACTTATGTTCAAATGATGTCGACTAAGCCGGAACAGTTTGTGCATAAATATTTTTTATTTTACAATACATATCAATGCGTGCTATAACGTACCCAAGCAAACTTGCAATTGCGAGAACATATTCACCCGTACTTGACCCGAGTATGTGTATGCGCATAAATTGGTCAATGATATGACAACATATTTTGCCAGCTGTTACGACTTGCGGTGAAGTGCGAGACAAGCTAGTTCCCAGTGTAAAGGAAACTAGCTGTCCGAGAACACTGGTAGAGAAAACGTAATAAGATCAGAAGCTAACATGGAATCAAACGTGACAAACTGAATTTGCAGTGACTTATATACTATGTATACACAGATAGCTACAACGTTTTCGTTTCCATAATCAAAAACGAAGATAGCTAATACTGATCGTGATCAAATCTTCTTCGTGTGGGAGGGCAGCTGTTGTTGTGGTAGCCAACACCCGTAACAGCAGCATTCATGCCAATGAATACAATTGTAAACTGATCGGTAGTCCGACAATTGTTGGTAAGGCATTGGCTTATTATATGTGTATTTGCACTTTTCGCATCCACATATTTTGTCATTAGACATATTACAATTTTTGATGACTGAAGCCAATCTAAACTGATGTCACAAATTTCTCTAGACAAAAACGCCACACGGCGAAGCTTAGTTTTTGTATTGCTGAATTACTACCGTTTAGTTCGTTTAATTTTAATTTGCTCGGCTATGCTTATTTATGTGGTATCCTGTTAATAATCTAGGTGTAAAAGCAGAGTTGTATGTAATCACAAGGTTGTACGTTTAAATTAAATCTATCATAATGTTTCAAACTTTATAAAATTGGGACTGTATTTTAGACTACGTTGGAAGCTTTTTCTGTATATAGCGCAATGGCAGCTGTCGTGGCAGTGATATATATCTAACAATTGTTGTGCTTCAGATTGATCAATTATATTACCATCTATGGCTATAATAGAGTTTGGCACTGGCTCGAGAGCCGTTGTTGTGTCCGGCCAGCCGGCGACTCTTATCCAATAATACTGCAAAACTGTCCAAATTAAGAAATTTCGCAAAAAAATATTCTACGATATTTTCTTAAAATGCTATTTTTGTTCGTGCCGATTATACGCGAAATTTTTGTGGCTTATTTTGGGTCTGTGGCATACATCATTAATACGCACTCATTCACTACGCTGTTAAATACAAAACTGCAACACTCTTTACATCGCATTTTTTCACTAGCTAGCAAATACCTATTCCAACCAGCTTAAAAACAACTTCATTTTACGATGCTCATAGCAACAGTTGCACAGTAGTAGAATGTTCTCTACAGTGCAATTTCTGATCCATCTCAAATAAGATTCAAAAACAACTTTACTTTAACGGTGCTTGACGACCATGACTACTTGGCCTCCATGCGTAGGAAAGCTGTGTAATTGAGATATAGCTCTTGCCACTTTGTTTACAATGTTCGCTTTTATATTAATGTAATAAAACAAATCAGAGGCCTTTAGCATGGACTGTTTCAAGCTAATAATCTGTTTCCAGCGTTCGGCTTCAAAAGAATTCAAATACATCAACGAAGCGACTGTGCAACGTAGCTCAAAGTATACATGCACAGGTTGACAGAACAGTAAAACTGTGCCACGCCAAAGATTTCAGGAAAACCTTAAAGCCTAAAGCCAAAATGGTGGAAAATATATTTACTGCTGCCTAACAGAAGCACCACGTTACCCGCTTCCAAAGTACACAACTATCACAGTATTATTAATAAATATTTGCGTACGCACGGATATATAATATAGGTTAGTTATAGTAAAATAAGTCTTAAAATCCTGCGTGAAGTAATACAAATTTACGTTTCTCAATTGTAAACTTTAAACGAAGTATGTAATACCACAATCCAACACCAATATATAATTTAAGTCCCTCTCATACCAAAATCACCTTATATGTAACGTACCACACTCAGATACGTCACGTAAAAAAACAAAATTGTACGTAATATTGTTATCACTGCATACTATCAACTATTCGGTAGACCTGACAACTGAGAAAGCGGCTGCCTATCAGCCGAAGCTGGCCGTAATACCATGTTACGCGGCCAGCCAGTATGCCGGCCTGTCCGGAAGGTGGCAATAATGGGTTGTCCGGCCGGCCTGGCATAACAGCTGAGCTCTTTTCCGGTTGGGCGGCATATACTGTAGCTAGTGGCCGTGGTAGAACTAGGCGGTCAGCCTCAGATTTTCCCGTCGATGCCCAACACCTGGCAGTTCTTGGTCGTTAGGAAATAAAAAAGACAACATAGGTAGCGAAATTTTTGTAATGTGATATATTATAAAAAAGTCTTGCAATCACAATGAGAACATATTTTGTTGATTAACGCATATCCAACTTATCGTCATGCGATACTTTCATTTCAGTTTGTTCAAAGACGAGATAGTACAACAGGTTTTATTGATAGTAGGGTTGACATTTGCTATAAATTTCCGTTTCATAAGTTTGATAAGTATCTTCGAACATTTTTACCTATTTCAGATTCTGAAAATGGAGACGTCCAATACGTATGTCAAGATCCGCCAAAATTTCGTAAAGAATGTCCCGACGGCCGCCGTACACAGTTTACTCTCCGCTGGGCTGTGAAAGATGGAAAATGTTGTAGCTATCCGTATGGACATTGCAAAAGCGAAGATATTTCTCAAACTCCAGGGCTACTTCGTACCAAAGACGCGTGTGACGAAATTTGCTTATCCAAAGGTCGACGGGTTGTTGGTCGCACTAGAATTTCAGGTCGAGTGAGAGCGACCGGTCGAGGCCGACGTAGACGCATTGCCAGGGCTCGCAGAATTGGTCGGGTCCAAAAAGTAAGCCGTCGGATCCAACGGGTAAACCGAGCTCCCAGAGCTGGCCGAGAAAGAAGAAGATTTTTCAACAAAATATAGCAACTTTTACATTCATGTGCAATATATATTTAAGGGTAACATAAAATATTTTAACGATGAAATAGTCGTAGATCTGTGTTATGTACTAGAGCCGTATATACCCTTAACAACTGACATTAAATTGTGGCAAATCCTTAGTAGTAATAAAGGTTTTGGACATCGATCAAACTAACAAAAGGAATATTCTTTTTCAATCCGCCATTAATTTAGCCAACTGTTAGTCGCTAGCAGAAATGCGTACAAATGTTGTAATAGATTTGATTAGAAATTCAAATTTGACACCTGTTATGAATCGATGGAGACGCAAAATCATATTATATCGACATTTTATACATATAGTTTGACACATAAAAGAACACATCGCCTAACAACAGCTGCATCCAATCGGGTGTAAGACTAACAATCTGAATAACAACACTTAATGTGATTAGCATTTATACCACTGCCCTGCCAAGGTTATGACGCAGATATTGAATAAACTTTGCACTAATTTATGCGAGTTATTACTTTAAAACACAATGACACTTGTTCTCCTTCAAGATATAGTTTCTTTTTTGTTTTTTTCAAAGTTCCTGAGACGTTTCTGCGGAAACAACTGTAAGGTGTGTGCAGCAATAATGGTAAATATAAGCGCTGGGATCTATTCGAATGTTGAACCACTTTCACTTCGAATAGCTTGAAATATATATAAATATATATTATAAATTATATATACATATTTTATATACTATAAATTTTTATTTAGAAATCAGATCGACTGGAAGTAATTGCGTCTTCCTGGAATTGCTTTTATTTCTTTTTGCTAACTGCTTTTTCTGGATTTGATACTACACACAATTCCATTTCATTCTGAATATATTTTGTATCATGTGATATTGTATAGGTCACATAGTTAAACAGACGTGTCGCCGAGGTATCTACATTTTGGTATGAAAATTTAAGTAGCCAACATTGCTTCGCCCGCTGGTCCGGGGACATGAAATACTAGTTCAACTATGAAAGTAAAATTCCAGTGTTTAAAATGAAAGTACACTGTACTTTGGAACGATATAAATTACAGTAATGCATCACGGTCTAGAACTGAATAAATTGCTTTAACAGACGTATTATTCCGCACAGGATTGGCACGAAGATTTTTATAAACATTTTGCAACAGCAACAATATTTAATGTTGTCATATAGTGAATGTCATAAAGCAACTAAGAAAAAAATATATAACAGTGATTTTTAGATAGTTAAAAGTAAAATCAAAGGTGCCATTTTAATCCAGTAATGATATGATGCATATAATTGTCGTTTCACATTTGCACATATGCTAATATCTTTCAGTTAAAGAAAAATATTTTAAGTGGAAGAGATTGATTAATGTGGCTCTTCCTAGCTAATATATACCTCTCATTATTTTTACTCGTTGTGTAAATAATTCAAATGCTTTGTGATCATGGCTTAAAACATCAAATCATATTGCTCGTGATAGTTCATTTGTCCTTGCTTTCGAGGCTTTCAATTAGATATTCAACTGACCATCTGTCCTAGAAATTTTTTATATACTGAAACTAGTTCGATGGAAACTAATTTATAGACCCGTAAAATCCTTGTTTAATTCTCGACTGAGTAACTATTCTTAATACAATTGTTGCTCTGTGTTATTTTGCAGTTATTTATATTAACAATATATCGGCAATATGTTTACTGTGATACTGTTTAAATTCACAATACTCTCAGTTGGCTGTCGAATATATACTTATATATATTGTATTGCTTTGCTATACTTCTAGGTTTACATGATATTATGTTCTAATAAATACAAATCAGTTGCTTGCAACGAAAATTAGCGATCTATAGCTATATGCTACTCTGAAACCGGTGAGGTAGCATAACCACTTAATTTTTGGTATGACACTGATCAAAGTAAAGTTATACTGGCATTTTGTAAAAAGGTTTACATGCGAAATTTATGAAGTATTCGCTTCAAAAAATTGTTTTTCTTTATTCCACGTTATCGCGAGCTCTAAATGGTGTATAAACATGTAGCGATACTGTAAAACGAGTTACAGAACATCGTGATCGGCCGAGTGATATATGAGATTATAACAGTGAAACAGGCTATAGATAACCCACAAAGAAGTCTGTTTTTAGAAACCACAGAACTTGCGTCGAGAATATTTTCTTTTTTTTTCGTTGTCCTTGTAACCTAATCAATCAAAATTCGTTCAATCTAAAAATAAGAACCGGGATTACTTCATTAATAGTATTCGTGTACTACATAACCATTCTCGATCCAAGTTGGCTAAGTAATTCGTAGGCTGCAGTTTGTAATAGCTATATTTTAAAGAAATTTGCCCGTAGAATTGAAGCATCATGTCTTTTTTGGAGAATAATCTGAAGTCTACAACAATTGATTTTCCCTAGTCACACGCGAACAACAAAAATTTAACACGAAAATAGTATTACCGATGCAAACTGCAGCTGTCAGGCTGATTTTATTCTAAAGAAAAGTGTTGTTCAACACGAAAAGATTAAAATATAGATTATATTGATGGTCTTTTTTGCACGTGCAATTGATTATTCAAGGTCTGCTACCACTATAGGTGCACTGCTGATAAGCTAAAATATCATGAAACCTATACCAAAGAAACCGAGATGTTACCACTTAACAGAAAACAAGATTTAATTCTAAAAATATAGTGTTAACCCGCCACATACTCAGCATTAATAGGTATATAAAGCTAACCTTATACGACAATATAAGACAGATAATTTATTATAAATAATATAGCTTTTACTTCTCATCAATTAAGTTTAAATCATAAATGATAACATAAATTTAAACACAGATTATCGTTGTAGATTGTGTTTATTCCTTACCTTGGAATACGTATTGATGTTCAAGCTTTCTACGTAGTAGATAGACTGATTTTAGTAAAATCGTACCCACCAGATCCAAGTTATAAATACCAGTACAAAATTTGCAACACATTTGATCCAAAATATATGGATTTGACACTATTATTGTTACATAGATGCGTCATTCGTGGGATATCATTAATACTGTAGGTTCACCGCACAGGAGGTACGATAACACTATTCTAAGCTAGCTGCACTAAAAATTTTAATAAAATATGTTTATTCTTATTCCTAATATATTTTTACACGTTCGCACTTTTTAGTAAAAATTTTAGCACAACATTTGAGATTAAAATTTGATGAAATTTTGACAAAAAATTTGAACAATATTTTACAATAATTTATAATGAAAAATGTTTCAATTCAGGATTCTCCCAAATTTTTTTGCAATGTTTAGTCAATTTTTGAGCACAAATTTGTTCAGATTATGTTCGTTTTTTTGATTTGTTGGTAGCAACTCACCACAAATGCTTGAGCACAGTTTAAATTTTCAAATTTACCAAAATTTGCAAAATGGAGTAAGTCTAAGCTGATCAAAAATTTATATTTTTAACTCAAATTTCGAACAAAAATTTTGAACTTGTGACCGCACATTTACACTTTACTTACTATATTACAGACATTCGAATTTACGTTACTCGAAACAGTGTGTTGTTCAACTAAAGAATGCAAACTTGGGAAGTACACAAGTTTTTTGCATATGTGGTATATAAAATGATATAAACTCCAGAAATTTCTGCCAATACATTCATGAGTTATGTTAGTTGAAAAAAAATATAAAAATATTGAGTAATAATAACAAACGAAATTTTGCAACATTTCTCTCACTTGCTAACAAAATTATCTAATAATGATTTATAGTGATTCTCAAACCATTTAAAAACCAAAAACTATAGCACCAAACGTTAATATTTCCAATTAAGTTGAAGAAGATCGTGGTTTTATTGCCACATCCATTTCTGTAAACGTCAGGAGAGAACAGCAACCATAATCAAATACATTACTTACTGTTGGGATTTTACTCCTGATATTACTTTTGTTTATATTCAACCACGTTATAAAGTACAAACAGGAATGAGACTGTACCTTGACTTTAACATATGCTTTATGGCGGTATTGTAAAATTATTGCTCTTGTGTTCTTGCAATAGCAAATGGTATATTGTAAAATATAAATTGATATACAAATATGAGATTCCCCAGTACATGGAATCATAAAATATCATCATAGAAGTACTGATTAACCGATCCCGTCAGGGGTGGTCGAAGACGAAGACGCAGAGTAGCCTATAGTCACGAGGCATATACCAAAGACTTGGGAAACCATGGTAGCAAACAATTGTTTATTGATTTTAGCTCTGAAATAAAACAGGGTTTTTTAATTATTTCAGTCTAATGCGGCGTTCACGGTATAATGTCCCCTACGTTTTGAACTTTTTATCCCCTGTGGTTGCGACTATACTGTAAGGACAGTAAGGTTCACATCCGCACTGAATAAAGATTTGTGAGGGTGTCCGATACACCGTCTAGTTAATGCATCTTAACATTACGGTATCGGCGATACCACATAGCTACCCTGTTTTAACGGAATGACGGTGTCACGGACACCATCTGTAGTTTATTTGATGTATAAAAGAAACATATTTAATAATCAGCAGTTGTCGATTTTATTAAAGAGAACACCAATACATGTTGCTTTTTAATGCTTTATTATAAACACTCTCTGACGATGTGAAGATATTAGTATAGGGATACGGAAAGGTCATAGCTTACAGCAGTAAATTAATGCAAGTTTCTCAATATTACAATAGTTAGTAAAACTTGTAAAAATAACATACCAATGATGTTATTGAAATCATTTTTCTAAATACTTCATTTTATGCCTCGTTTTTTCTGAAAACGATCGAAGATGGAAACGAGTCGTTAGTGAATTGGGGCAGTGAACATATTTTTTTGTAAACGAGGACGACAAAATTCAAATTCTGAAGGATTTTCGCGATGCTTGGAATAATATTGATAGTGACCGTAATGTTGATCCAATTTTGGAAAATCAGTACTGGACAAAGCTTCAAGTGTGATGTCAAGTCATACATTAACGCTTGTGAAACGTGCCAAGGAGATTCCATAAGCTTCAACTGGGTTAACACACTCCTAATTTCAGTGGCATTAAACGGCATGGTATGACTTAGCAATAGACTTGATTACAATTGAGATTATTCAGCGAAAAAAATGGGCTGAGCAGACACGTACTGTTGAAGAGGTTACAATGTATTGCTGTAAATCGATAGTCCTGGTTTCGATTACTTCCCCGACCCCTTAAATTATCAAAGGCCTCCTATTCCCGGACGGTCAGAAATTTGAACTTTCAGTGGAGAAACCTGGGCTGTTGGTCGAGTTCCGTTCGGATGCTCTGTCCTAGCCAGTGAAATACTATCCTACATTTTTTATCTTTTTTAAATCTAATCAGATGAGCGAGGCCAGCTCTCTCTGGGCTCAGTGGCGCCTTATACCAGTTACACAATCATAAAACAGGTCATGCAATAACGAGTTATACCAATGATAAAAGCATAGCAACGGCGAAAATACAAGCATAATATAACAATACGAAACACAGTTGTCGGCACCCATGGCACCCGGTCACACCACATGAAAACCTGGTTCCCGTTAAAACTTCTATCCAGTCCGATTTGAGGCTTGTTTAAGCAGACTTAAAGTCGGAATAGTGTGAGAGACGCGTAACGGGCCGGAACGGGCCTGTTACGAGTCTGACTAACTAGTTGTTTAGGCTAGGTCAAATCTGTTCGAGATCTGTGATAGTTTTATTCTGATTCTGCCGTTGCTAATGCGTTCGTTATTCAATATGGTTGTAACTTACCGTTGTTACGATATGTTAACTGTGTATATAATGTGCTATCTTAATAGACGAGATAGGCCACAGACTGTCCCTGATATTACTTACAAAAGATAAAAAATGTATAGATAGTATTTCACTGGCTAGGACAGAGCATCCGAACGGAACTCGACCAACAGCCCAGGTTTCTCCACTGAAAGTTCAAATTTCTGACCGTCCGGGAATAGGAGGCCTTTGATAATTTAAGGGGTCGGGAAGTAATCGAAACCAGGACTATCAATTTTACCTGGTTCGAGCGAACTATAGCCTAATGGTCACAAAAGTAAGCTGAAACAAATGGGTTACGGTAGTTTCCGATTATTCGGAAATAACGGACCTCGGGCCTGTTTATCGGCCCGTAACCGTCCAACGGTTCAGATTTACCGGAAATGCACCGGGTACTTTTCGGTAGAGAATTTCAGGGCTCTCGAACGAGCCCCAGACATCGCAAATCGCTGGAGGATTTCACGAGATATCCTGGGACAAATAGGTGAACATTCAATCAACAGCCAACACTTACGCTAGGTTTGGTTGGTGACCATGGTCCCGAGTGGACCTGACGTAGGCATATATGGATATATAATTATGTATATATGTAGATATGTGTGTGCTGCCTGATCTTCGTGTCTCGGTATGTCTATTTTCCCGCCCCCACCGTATCAGAGCTTTTATCTTTATA
>JASANE010017965.1:0-23787 GCA_030248225.1 Trileptium ribeirensis
TTGTTGGGATTGTTACGACTGCAGCCTTTGTGTGTCGTACCACTTTGCTCCGTTGGTATTCGATACACTCACTGCACCATGTCTTGACGTCACGATTTATGTTTGGCTAAATGTAGTTGTGGGAGATGCTGCTGAGAGTTGCGCGCGAACCACGATGGGCAAGGTTGTGCACCGATTTGAAAATGTTGAACCGCATTTCCGTGGGAACGTACGGGCGAAGTTGCGGAGTGGAAGCATCACAGTAAACCGTCCTACCGTCGATGACATACCGCTTGATGGGCAGATTGGTTGCTTGAATAAACCGTATGAGGGTAGAATCAGCAGCTTGAGCATCAGCCAGTTGACTGTCGAACGCAATTGAAATAATGCACACAGGACGAGAGAGAGCGTCTGCCACGACATTGTCGGCGCCTGCAACGTGCTCGATGTCGCAACCAAACTCTGAGATGAAGGACAACCATCGAGACTGCTGTGCGGAAAGATTCGCCATCGAAAGAGCGTTGGCGAGTGGCTTGTGGTCGGTGCGCACGGTGAAATCAGAGCCGAAAAGCCACGGAAAGTGCTTCAGGGATTTATAGATTGCCAGAAGCTCCCGGTCGAACGCGGATTTGCGGGATTCCAGCGGTGTTAGCTTCTTCCACTAGAATGCCAGCGGCTCCGCGTTGGCATCGACCACTTGGTTGAGGACAGCGCCCACGGCGGCGCCGGACGCATCAGTAACCAGTTGAAGTCGACCTGCGGGGTTGGGGAACGAGAGCTTCACCGCGGCAGCAACGGCCGGTTTCAGTGCATCGAATGCCTGGCGGCTGTCGTCCGACCAGGTTAAACTAAAGTTGCCTTTACCAGCTTTACCCCGTATCAGTTCGGTGAGAGGAGCGGCGATCCTTGAAAATCCCGGAATGGATCGATGGTAGAAGCCGGCCATACCCAGGAAACCGCGCAGGAGCTTCGTTGTTTCCGGGCACGGATAGTCGAGGATGACCTTGACCTTGGACGGTATGGGCCGGACGCCGTTTGTATCGACTTCAACCCCGACGAAGTTGACTTTGGGGCTGAATAAAACGCACTTGTCCGGGCGAAGGCGGAGACCGTGGTTGTTGAGGCGGGTGAGGA
Source organism: Trileptium ribeirensis (assembly GCA_030248225.1). Classification (NCBI taxonomy): domain Eukaryota; kingdom Metazoa; phylum Nematoda; class Enoplea; order Enoplida; family Thoracostomopsidae; genus Trileptium; species Trileptium ribeirensis. The sequence continues at coordinate 1,114 of JASANE010017965.1, forward strand.
CCGTCTTGAGGTGCTGCAGATGCTCGTCGTTTGAGCGGCTGGCTACCAGGATGTCGTCCAGAAAGACCTTGACAAACGGTAATGGGGCATTCAATGTAACGAGTGTGCACCGTGTCACACGATTGTCCCATCAGTAAGCCGGGACTATGCGAGACAAGTGAAGTGTAACGTGTGACTATCACGAATTTGTCCCAAACATATACATAGCTAGTAGAACTATTTTATTTTAAGTAGCGTGTGACACTTTGGGACAAATTCTATATAGTTAAGTGGGACACAGGTTTAACCCGAGGCATATCTCCCTACGTAAATTTGAAACTCACTATATAAAAAATATGCGCCCAAAGTTTTTATAGTATTATTACGCTTTACGTAAAAAATTTTAACGCTCAATGATGTATAATTAGGCCAATGTAAAACCTTTAGGGGCGAAAGTGAAATTCATGCTATGCTGTTTTCGATATACTAAGCCTAAGCCTTAGTCTTAGCTTAAGCTAAGGTCCCTATATGAGCCATGTACTAAGCCTAAGCCTAAGTCAAGGGGGATGCCGCCCCACGAACCTCCCGCTCTATGCTGTTCTATTTTCTAATGTTATAAACGTCCGGCCCCTAAAGGTGACGTGGGCCTAAAGTTGAATGAAAACCTAAGCACTATCGTGATCTTGCGTTGTAGTTTCTACAGTGATTCCCGACAGTTTTCGAGTACAAGCACAAACTAGCAAAGCGCCTAAAACAGCTGATCAATATCGACATTGACGGAAGGCAGTGATTTACCGACATTGCTAAATAGTAGTAAGGGTTCTTTGGCTGCATAAGAAAGTCAAACTTTTATTAAGAGTTTCCTACACCAAAATATATAAGCGAAAATGTGGTCATGCACCCACCTAGGGTGTTTCAATCTCTTCAAAAGTCTGAGTACTGAAAAAAGGGAAGGGGCCGGTCGTCTACAGTCCTTTGTTATAACCTCATCAGTTATTAACAACGTTACAACGTTAAAAGTTTTAACGCAAACGTTAGGCTGCACACCTTTCGGCGTCCCTCCCCCCGCGCTCGCGTCCTTTCTACAGTCAAAAATCCGGTACAAAATCTCCCTCATCCTACTGTATCGTGACCCGGCACAGCGTTTATCATGTGGGCACAAACACAACTCCACGCCTTTTTTCAATGCAAATGCGCGGTTAAGAGTGTATGCTGCGCCCGGGCCACATAGAATTGAAAAAATTCTTCATAGTGAAAAATTCAAGTAATACAGGTCAAATCAATGCTTACGCATAAATGTATATCTATATCAAACCCAGTACAGCAGAATCGTCACGATGCCCCAACCATTGATGACATCCACATAAATTTATATTTATAGAAAATCCCTGCCTGCCTACACCTTGCATTCGGTTCACCGTTAGTATATCTGCATTCAATTTTTATTGCTTTGACAGTTTCAAATTTTGAATTTTGCGCCAATATGTGAATATAATGTATATATCAATCCCCGCGGTTACGTTTTAACAAACATATTTTAGATCACAAGTCTAATAAAATCTGTAGATAATTGATTCTCGCAAAAACCGCTATCTATTTTCACAATATAAACATGTTGCTATGCATTTTTATAGTAGACTGTTCAAACCATTTTTTACAGAATATCATTAGAACACAATTCAAGTAGCCAACTTACACGGTGTTTTTATAGCAACTAAACGCATAGTATATTTTTTCTTTTGCCACACTAAAGCTTTTTCGCAGGCGGTCAAAAAGCAAACGTGTTCACACACAATCTGCATGACGTACCACCATAAAAAATAAGTAAAAATAAATAGCGCAATGCTAGTAACCACATATTTATGTTCATATTATATAGCAAAAAATTCAAACTTTCAAAAATTATTTGAAATACACGCTATGGAAAATTATAATTCGTTTTGTAGCAATACCAATCTCTATGTTTTAGCATTATTTTTAAAAGGGTGACAAATATTACAAAAACTTTAAAGAAAGTCATCATGATAGGCACGCGCGCAATTTAAGATTAGGGGCAATTTTAGTGTGTTCATTTATAGGAGTAGGCACAAAAAAATTTTAACTTTCGACGTTTCACCCACGACAGAAGCGAAACTCCGACACTGTTTTTGGGACAGCATTACTCCATCCCTCTCATAGACTAAAATCCATTCATTTAGACTAATGGAGACATTGCGTACCATGGACGATTCGCATGGTATTTGATTTTGCTGCAGAACTATGTTTTATCAGAATTGGAAAAAAACATCAACAATAAAACCAAATGGTGCCAAATAGACGGTTGTTCCGAACTTGTCCAGAACATTTGTGAGCATTAAGACTTCCTGTACACTATTCCTGGAAATAGTTTTGTAGCACAAATTTGCAAATGTAGTTGAACATCTGACAGTGGCAAGTTTTGGTATTAAGCTAGCCTGAATTAGTTTGTGTATCGTACAATGTTTGTCAAGCTCATTGCCTTAGTCAGGAATTGAACCCGGGCTATATGTGTGCAAACCGAATTGAACTAACTAGAAGCAGTAATTTGGTTTCTTCTGGAAATTCGCACAGCGAGCGAATGATAACGCATGCGTGTAAGTGTAAAGATGCGCCATGCTTAATCTCAATTTCCACAACGCCTGTAAAATGCGCCAATCTGAGTATGAAAGGGTAGGATGGTTGTTAATTTGGAAAAGCTGTACCGAAAAGAGGAAGCACAGCGCCAAACATACGTTTAAATATTGTCACTATGGATCTAGAAATTAAACAGGCAGCAACTGAATTAACAGCAATTAAATGGCAGCAACTTAATGAAGGGATACTGTTACTACTGGACGGAAAAATCATTCTTCGCGGTATCGAGAACAAAATGTGACCCATGTCAACTTTAGGGCCTGAACGTTATAACGTTAGAAAAAAGAACAGCTTAGAGCGGGGGGTTCGGTGGGCGGCAGCCCCTCGACTTAGCCTTAGTACATAAGTCATATAGGGACCTTAGCTTAGGCTAAGACTAAGGCTTAGTATATCAAGAACAGCATGGCATGCATTATACTTTGGCCCCTAAAGTTGACATGGGCCCAAAATGCCATAGTGTCAACCTGAAATGTAACGGCATTTATGGTGTGATTACAGGGTCATAAATGCAACTGTGGAGCCCATTCAAAATTAAAAAGTATCCAAGGATATGTAACCGCATTATCACCTTTTAACTATACTCTGTATAGCTCATGCATATTATCTGTAAAGATGGCACATTTTACTGTACGAAAGACATAAATGACATTAGATTAAAAAGTATAAAACAAAAATATTTGACGCATATATTTCGGAGAATGATGTAAACTGTAAATCGACAGATGTAATACCGGTTGTGTTCTAACCGAAAGTCCTATAATTTCAATTACAATGCTGAGCAATCGTAAATTAGGGAATATAATTCTTTTTACTATATTATAATCAGTCTTTTCGCACAGTTGAAACATTTACTAAATGAACGCAGTACAATATTCATAACGCTTATAACTCCTATAGTTCCATGACATGTAAGCTTTCTCCAGCTTTTAACTATGTTAAGACTTTTCTGACGGAATTCCGGTAATATATTATGTTATGGAGGTTATAAGTAAATGTGTCCACTTAATGTTGAAGGTTGCGACGCCGACGGTCCAAACAACTTTCTATTTGTTTGTGAATTACATACTGTGATGGTAAATGCTTAGAGAAAATTATTACATAGCTATGGGATTTTTGTTTTTAATCTCCCTTTTTGTTTATTTTTAGTTTATAATTAAACTCCAGTTTTTACTGTAGTTTAGAATTCGCCGATAATGCCGCTTAATATACATATATGCTAAAGAGATCCATGTTTCATGATTACGCCCGAAATACAAATTATTTATTGAGATAGACAGTTAGCAGCCAACGTTCCCTACAGAGCGTACACTGTATGTTAAGCATCAGTGCGGGAACATACCCTTTCCTACACTAAAAATACTTTCCATGAAATTTAATGAAGTTTCTTTGATTTTTGCACCATGAAATTTCAAAGAATAGTTCCTTAAATTTTAAAACAATATTCTGGTGGTGCAAAAGTAAAAGAAACTTTTTCAATTTCATGACAACCTATTTTCAGTGTATGAAATTATTGACACGGCAGGTCCAAACCCTATAAATCCAGAACAGGAGCTTTAATCGAAAAACAAAAAAGAGGCATCGGCATTTATCATTTTACTATGAAATAAAACCATCCAGAGAAAATATTCGAAAGTTAAGATACAAATAACCTTGCTTCCGTGAAGGGTACAATGGGGCAAATCACTCACATTTTGACCCCTGACCCAGACCCCAAATTAAAAAAAACGCTCGGCGATTTACACGGTAAATTGACTATGCCGGTTCGATTGAATCCAAGATCATGAAAATCGGTTGAATCGTTACCGAGTTATGGCCGATCACACACACAGACGGAATTTAAAAGATTTCACACAGTCTCCACTACCTTCTGATAAGACAGTTTGCACTATCAGTAACGACTTTCATTTTAATGATAAAATTTGGAAATTCACCAAAAGAAAAGATACGACTTGATAGACCCATAGTAAGTGGTTTCGCATCACTTTGGAAAATTTGTCCAAAAAATCGTGATAAGAGTGCAATTTTCTTTTGTTAGTTATGCCTGTTTACAGACTAATTTACGTGGACCAATGATATTATCATCTCATTAATTTTTTCTACTGAGTAAGTTTAGTTAAACCACCTAAGTGGTTCTCAAGTAGCTAAGTTATAGCCGGTCGACAAATCACCCGGCATGAGGAGGAACACTTAAGAGAAGCATAAGCAATGAACCTTATAATTAATGATCTTAGTGCACAGAATCTGAAGATCACCCTTTATATTTGTATATGGCGCAGACCGTAGATCACGGACGGCTAGCTTCCGTGATGGAGTTATCAACAATGTTGTACATGAAACCTCTCTATTTTATCAAATAAGTACAGTAATAAGACATTACTGTTAGAAGACCTTATTTGCAGAAATTATAGGCATTTAGCGTTACACATTACACCACGCAGTGGCGATTTAGCGTCGGATTTTAAGATATCAATTTCATTTGAGGCACTTCTGTTTCACTTCTTTTCTTCTGACTTTTCACAAGTGCACATCGGATAATTATTATCTAAATATTTAATAAACATAATAAGCATAGACGCAAATATACTATGACTTTTATATATAAAGTAATACAGCCAAAACAATCATGACTCTTCAGCCAAGCGTTGCGGTTTGTTTTCGCCAAATATGCTAAACATCTGATGATGATTTCCCCGGTGCCTCGAAATTTACAATTTGACCAAAGCCAACCTATGAACTACATTTTTATTTCAAATTACTTTGTTCAACTTCTATATATCAAGCTAGAAAAAGAGCAAAATCATATAATAGGGTAGCAATGCAGCGTTATAAACCCTACGTAAACTGTATAACGCCAAAGCGCAAAAACTGTGAACTAACCGATGATTTCTGTAATAAATTTGACAGCATCCAACACGAAATGTGACACATTTCCAATTAGAAAGCAGCAAGAGTAACAGGATTGTTTCTATTTTTTAATATCTTAATATTTTTTGCATTTTTACAACATTTCACACATGCACGGAACTACTATAGCGGTACTAAACGCCGTAAAGTATTCATATTTTATTCTTGGAAAATGTTGATGTTTAGTGGTCGCTGCTCGAGGGAATACGGTAGGGTTGTCATGGTAATTAATTTTCAAGTCCAATCCCATCCCATTCCCACGAGAATTTCCGTGGGAATTCCCATGGGAATCTTCATGGGAATCAGGGTTCGGGGTGCGGCAGCCCCTACTTAGGCTTAGTATATGTCGCATATATTGTCCTTAGCTTAGGCTAAGACTAAAGCTTAGTATAACCAGAACGGCATGGCCTGCATTTTATGTCCGCCCTCTGGGTTACTTAGGCTTTCATAACCTTCTAACGGTGGCATAGATTTCAATAAACTACACACAAGCTTTCTCTCATCAAGCCGAGTCGAATGGAATATACCCATCATTATTACAACAAACACTTGATAATGACTGCTTTGTAAACATGCTAGTATCGCAATCTGGTAAAGCGATGGTGAAACAGAGCGAGAATGATTTTATCTATAACGAGTCATTATGTGTGCTTACATGTAACAGGCTTGTGTCTAATGTATATATGCCACCCGAAAACCTCTGGAACTCTTGATCCTTATAATGCTTCTCTGGTAGCACGAACTGAGTGTAATAAAAGCTATAGAACTTCATCTGAAGGTGCAGAAAACAACGCATTACCAAATAAGAGATGATAGAATAAAGTTTCCGGTCAATCGGATTCGCCGAAGGCCAACATTAATCCTCTAAAAAATGTAAAGTCATGTTAGATTATAGATCACTTCACTATCGTGTTCACCGCATCGGAAAACCTAACCATGCCGTTCTAAATGCTCTGAAAGCAATATTTAGCGAAGCAACTATAGGTATACTATACCCTTTAAATAGGGTTTGTCCATCCTAAACCCATTGAAACCTCTCTGAAAGGCATAAATTATTCGTGTGCTCCAGATAATCAAACTATCTTAATCAGTGTATATGCTAAAACCACTTTAGCCCATTCTTGATGCCATGCATGCAACAGATAAATAAACAAATGAAGACAGCATACATGATGGAAATCGAGTTCGTCGACCCTAAACTGATTGAAAAACATTGAAAGGCATGAAATACTAGGCTGGAATCTTGATAACCAACCCATTTTATTTAGCGTACCGAAAAAGCTATATATATAGACAATTCTTAATGCCCTGCACGCAATAGATTACTATACAAATGAGACCCTCAAGGTGCATTGACAGTAAATCTGTGAAAAGCTATAATGTAGTAATGGTGGGCTCTACATAACAAACCCATCGTACCCTGCGTGCTTGATAACTAAATACAATCGTTGTAAGGTAAAACCATGTAATAAAACCTAAATTTAAACAGCGATATTCTGGCACAGAGTCGACAAACCATATTCGGCCCACTGCAAAGTTTTACTCACCAAAGTTGTATATCCCGATGAACTGATTTCCTACAGCAGTTTAGCGATACTTGTGTCCTGAAATATTGGCTGAGAAGCTTTAGTACCAGTACAGCCCCATTTGGCGAAGAACATTTTTAACCGGTATTTGTCATTTTGACTCGGAAGGTGGGGTCGGAGCTCCTAGCGTTCAACTGAAGAGCACATTGATATCACTTTTGCTGTCGAACAAACAATTTTGTTTGAAATTCATCCTGAAGATGAGTTATGAGATACCAACAGGCAAAAATGAAATTTTTACAATTTTTCCCTTAGCGCCTTAATGTAAACTCCACCAGTTCCGTTTCAATTTACTTCACCATTACCATATAAACCCGTGAGAAATGTCGCAATACAAATTTTATAATGTTTTGGCAGGAAGGTCAGATAAGGTGAATGTTGCGATACCAATATAGTTATGGGAAAACTTTATTTATGCAATTTCCGTGTTAAATAACTTTCAACTATACGAGGGGCAGCTATATTCATTTACACCCGCTGCCGCAAAATGGAAAACTTTGAAGTCACGTAACTGATTTCAGCACTGTTCACAGAAAGCCTATTTTAAACACAGTACAAAGATTATTTTTTGCCTTAGACAGAGCTGAGTTATATATTTAACGGCATACCATTGTTTATAAAATTTGCAGCTTCATGGTGGTGATAACAAATGATAATAAGAGATTACTAGACACTTGTTTTGGGCTAATTAAACTTTCCTGTTGAGTTTTTTCTCGGTACCCCAGACTGTCTCCTCCCACATTAGTCACTCGTAAAGTTATTTCTTAGTCTACTACAGTAAATAGAATTCGTCAATTTTAGCAATGAACTCAGACTTAGTTTAAGGTTTAGAGATGACGCACTACATGTTAGACATTTTGTAGATGGTTAATGATTTCTAAAAATCTAATAAATACTATGAAGTTGTGCATATGACACAGGTTTTCACTTAAAGCAAATCTGAAAATATTTTGACGATATAATACGCCAATAAAACCTTCAAAATATGACAAAAAAGATTCGACTAACCTTTTTGAATCATCCATCTTTTCTGAGTTCAACAATAGCAAAATCATTGCCAAATACTCTATCGTCACACTAGGCGTTTGGGCTAACCGAAAAGACTCCGATTTGTATGGACAATGTAGCTTTACATCGTTGGTATGCCTATAAGTAAAATATATATCTACCTCATAATGGCATATCAGCATTACAATGTAATTGCATTGCTTCGGTTGAATTCATTTTTCCAATTATGATACGAGTATTGTTACCTATTTTTAGTGTATTTTTATAAGGACTTGTCCACTTACATAAGATCTGATCTGTTCCTTTCATATTCGATCCGATTTGTCTGTACAATGCATAATATTATTGAGTATTCACAATACATCCGGTTCGATTAGATAGAGCAAGCACAACCTATGGGATACACATCAGATGCGATGTGAGAAAACACATATACACACTATCCGGTGGGCGCAAAAGCTGGTCGTATCGAACCGGTTCGGATGCAAGTCCGTCCACAAAATTGGTTACGATAGGATTAGAACGGATGAGATCGAACGGAATAGCAACACGGTTTAAATATAGTATGAAACACATTCATCATTTTTGTAATAACACTTGACAACAAACCCTTGGTGATTGTAGTTATTAACAACCGGTAAGTTAACCGTACGGAAGAGTGATTGCTAATTATTCCACTGCTGCAATGTGAGTTCCGAATAAACAGAATTTCTGTCGCAATCTTTCTTTTTTTAACTCAGTGTAAAGAAGCATGAAATGTGATTGTTTTTTGTGATCTGGACGATCTTTCTAGAATAGTAACTGCTTTAAGCTGTATTCGCAAAATTTAGATGGAGGATTCCCTGTAATTACGTCACTGTATCGTCGGTGCGGTTGGCTGCACTATTGATTATGGCAATTATGTTAGTAGGATGATCAATTTATTAAGATTAACATATCTGTGCCATTGCAAACCTACTTAGAAACATTGATGAAAATTCAGCGTAAAGCTTGGGGATGTAAAAATTTGAGTGGGTGAGAAAAATTGGTATTCCGCTTTCTTATGATGGTGTTTTAACCTCATGTTACCTAATTTTTTGAGGATGAATTTCCCCTCCATCCAACAGGATCTGCTTATACGTTAGTAAAACGTGCACCGCAATTCAAATGACCTATAGTGTAATAAGGTAATGCAGGATACCTTAAAACCAGGCCTAATGGATAGGATAGTCATGATACCGATCCGTAGATCCATTGTTCAACTCCAGGTCTGTACCAGTTTTTTTCCATTCTGAGTTGTTCTTTGGTTCAGACATTTCAGACACTTTATATGAGCACATCAAATAAAAAAGTATGGTTAGTTTAGCACAACAGTAGACAAAAGGTAAAGTATATACACAGATTACCTTGCTATCACATTGGTACTAAGGGATTAAAATTAGATTAATCCTAATTTTATAGACCAAATTCAGGTCAAGCTATGTCCACAAATACTTGGGCAGAATTGTAGCATAGATCACTACCATACATGGGCGAGCTCCGAAGTCGCAGGGGGATAGCGGGTGTTAGGGGGGCGTAGGCAGGCTAGGTCGTCCGTAGGGATAGATTTTTGGGACTCAAAATTAGTCAAAACTTTCCCTCACTTTTTACTTATTTCCCCCGCTTTTTGTCAATTTTCCCCAATTTTTGCTAATTTCACTCAATTTTTGCTCATTTTCACACGATTTTTGTCTGTTTTAGGCCGAACATAAGGCTACCCCCAAAACGAAATCGACGAGACGGGAATCCGAGCGTCTGGGGGATAATTCAACTTGTCGCCCTATTAGCACATTTGATCACCATGCACGTTTAGATTTAACGCATGTTCCCTAATTGTTGGATTGAAAAGTATTATCTCGACGTGGCTAACTTTCCATGCCATTAATAACTCAATTTCTTATTTCTCAGTACTGGCTAATTTCCGGGATGCATGAACCGAGTAGCCCACTTCACAGCAACAGGACTTGAAATAATTCACTGAGTTTTCAAGAGGGGGCGAAATAATCCAACTTCGCAATTTCAATACTAAAAATTGCCAAAATTCGGTACGTTCTCATGCAATGCATTAAAAGAGCTAATTGATCAAAAATACAACCATAAAATTGCTAGTTCGTCTCTTTTTAGACGTTAAAACCATCTTTATACAATTGTTTGCGGTCAAATTTTTAGCTCTGGAAATCTATTTTACAAAAAGTATTGCCAATTGTTTGTACACGCGGGAGAAGCAAAAATATTACCAATGTGATAATGATGAAGTCATGAATACAATGCTATCCATCGGCGACGCCCGTTTTGTACCTGTGGATTAGACAAATGGCAAAAAGCCAGACCCTTCAAGCAATCTGGAGCAACCTATATGTAAAAGAATTCAACTGTGTTTATGGAATATGCGTTAATGCTTTTGAAACGACTCTATGCACGGAAGACGCACGCACTCAACAACAATGTGTAATCGGCATACTTCCAATATACAAACATTACGTAATGCATAAATAAATCATTTTTATAAAAGGACATATAACCGGTCCATGATATCGTACTCTAAACATAGTGTGAGACAAGTTAGCAAACGTTTTTGAAATATTGGAATTCCAATGGTTCTGTGGCTGCGGTTGTGGTACGTGGGCAATAATAAAGTGTTACAGAGTGATACTAGAGAAGAAAAGAGAAGAGAAGAAAAGAGAAGAGAAAGTTCCACAGAGAAGAAACACGGCGCCTCCAAAAATCCCTCACTTTAGAGAAGGGTGTAGACGGGCCAGTATATACATGTGTACAATATTATATGTATGTTATACGTAAAAGGACGGGTTACTTAAATAGATTAATGGGTTTTTGTCATGGAATGCGTCGTATCAGAACGAAAAACACCAAAATGATTCAATTTTTGTTGTTCATTAATGATCAAAATGGAAAATGTAGCTTCGGCACAAAGTCTTGCTGCGCATTATTTTAACAAAAGCTGTGCATTTCTGAGGAAAGTTGCGGAAATCCGTACTATTTTGAGCAAAATATGCCTGCTTGGCAGATGTATAGTAGACGTACACTTATAATAGAGCTTGTATGCATAATGTAATGCACTGAATATGTTATAGAGGCACCTTGAGTTACCCAACCAACAGATTCGAAACCCTTCAAATTATATTTCCTCTACAGACAGAGCAACAATTTCCCCGTGCGAAAGATTTTGCGGGCATTGGTAAAAATTGTGGCTTGTCAAAAGATTGCACATATTGAGAAAAATTTCAGCAACAATTGGGCAAAATTTATAAAAATTGGTGAAAATTTTAACACGATTGGATAAATTTATGAGCTTCAAAAAGGTTCGACATTGTATCCCATGCAATATCCCTCACCGCGTACCCCCTTCCTGTTCGCCGGAACTAACTACCCCCGTGAGGCGATGGACACTGGACACCTTAGGGCTATATCTGTATACTAGAATATATTTGGCGTTGGACGACGGTGCGACTGAGCGAGCGTGACCACAATCGTAATTTTCCCCGTAAAATGCGTTCGCGATTGGTCGGCCTTAACCCCTTTAAAACTGGTAAAAAGCATGGTGCAGTCAAGTTGGATTCCAGATGACCACGGCACTGTACTCAACGTACCGAAAAACCGAGACACCGTTCTAAACATCCTGTACGCTATGTATATGACAAAGAAAATAAAGACCTGGAAATCGAATTTGCCCACCTTAAAAACTATAAATATTTAATAACTTATATATTTCATTCTTGATTCTGCAATACATAATCAAGTGATAAATGAAGACTCTGGTCTGGAAATGGGGTTCATCGATCCTAAACCCACCGAAGACATTTTACAGGTATAAAATATTCGTGCCTATCTCTAGCTAACCAAACCATCGTATACAGCGTACCAAAAACCTATATACCATTCTTGGTGCGTGCGATACTTAACCAAGCAAATAAAAGAAAGGCTACATTTTAGAAATCGAGTATATCGATCGTAAAGCTCACAAAACCCCTAAAAAGGAATAATATTGTCAAATTGGACTCTAATCAACAAAACAACATATTCACCGTGCTTGTTATCAATTATTAATAACATGAAGAAATTAGAAAATTGACATTTCAGGCAAAGGGTCGACGAACCATATTGTGGCGCACAGCGGTCCAGGCTTTGGTCCCACAAAAAATGTTGTTCAGCAATGTTGCAGATCTCGATGCGCTTTCATTCTCTTTAGTAAGTAGCATGGAAGAAACATTTATTGCTAGGCTATTAGTTATCATGTAAGTAAAAAGCTACATTGAAATATCTTCATTCATTTTTGAGATATTTAGAAAAACGCGAAGACACGAAGGTTTATACGATAAAGTTATCAATATGTAAATAAATGCTTGCTCTCTTTGGTCGCTGTGCATTGACGAATATTATATATGAAGCTAATATGAAAGTAAATGTAAGCTCGCACTGGTTGAAAACTAAATTCTCAATAAGTATAGAGGTGAGATTGGGCCGAAATTTTTCGGCTTGACCCGGCCCGTTGGAAATCGATGTCGGCTTCACCCTCATCCCGGAACAGCTAAATTTCGGCCCAGCCCTTACATAACCCCTTTGTAATCAGGTGTTGGCTCGTTCGATATAAAGACACGGGCGATATAAGTATATAAAAATAACAGTGAAATGAGAGCCACAACAAACTATTAAAACGAACCCACGGTGATCGAGCTGTATGCTAATAATTCAACCTTTTACTAGAGATTAAGGGCGTAGCCGGGCGGGGGGTTGCGGGGGTCGCGACCCCCCTTTTAGCTCAACCCCAAATAAATTTTTTTCAATAATTCCGGTTGAAAATCATGTTAGAAATTATCCTAAAACTAGCGTCTCTCGCGTTGAAAACAATTACTTTTAACCGTATTTTTGACCAAACTTCATATTTTTGTATAAAAATTCACTATTTTGGCAACAGTTGCATTTTTTACTTGTTTATGGCGTACTTAATATACCAATTCTGGACCCCGCTTTCACTTTTCTGAGCGCGACCCCACTTTCTGACGGCGACCCCCCGGACCCCCTTTTAGGCACGGCCACGACCCCCCCCCCCTCCCCCCTTTCAAAATTCCTGGCTACGCCCTTGCTAGAGATGAGAACGGACCGAAATTTTTCGACCTGAAATGGTCCGTTATAAACCGGGCCCGTTCTGTTTGGAATCAGGTGTTAAATTTTCCCCTCTAATGCATAAAACATTCTTTTCTAGCTTTTCTAATGCATATAAGGTTTCTTTGTAATTTATAATTTTTACAGCGGAGCTGACAGTGATCCAAATTTTTTACTGTTGAAAAAGCGCCCAGAACGATGGCTGAATATGAGCACTACGTTTGTTGTGTTATATTGCAGGATGGTAGCTCGCACTGTGTTACTCCTATTGGCCCAATATCGATCAAACAATTCAAGCAATCTTGAGACATAATCGACTTGAAAATTTGGTGCAAATTTCCATTTAATACTGGCATACAACAAAGAAATCACCTGGGATTTGGTCCTAAAAGGTAACTTTAAAGACACTTACCATCTAAAGAAAATTGTTGTCGTCATTAGGCGTGCCGGCTTTCGGTTTCATCACGAAGCGCTAATCTAAATCGGAGAAGTGATGCGAGTATTGCAATAACATAAATAGTATTAATTCATCGTGAAAATTTGAGAAAAATAATTATACATACCATATGTAGGAATCAAGGGCTAATGCAGTAGACCGCTTCGTGGGTGGTGAGAGTTGTGCGCAGCCGAAGAGTAGGGCAGCAGGTAAGATGTCGAAAATTTTTAAACCTCATAATTTCGAAAATTCTTCCAATTTTCCCCAATTTTAGCCAAAATTATTGCTATTTTTGCCAATTTTCCTTTAATTTTGGGCGGAGGGTGTTCTAAGTTTGCAGGGATTAAATATGGCTTGAGAGGAGGGGGTGCGACCCTACCTCTTACGGACTAAAGCGATATACCGCTAACAAGTTCATTATCGAATATAGCAGCCTTACGTCTTCGGTGAAGTGTTGCGGTTAAAGATAGCTGAGTCGGTAGGACGGCTGCTTGCGCAACCAAAAGCAGCAGGTCGTGGGTTAAAATCCCACAGCGACCCAATTTTCTGCGGCTGCTTATCTTATACTTTCGCCCACAAACTCCTGTCACAAGGCAGAAATGTAGTCCCATATACCTAACATGGATGTAGTGTTGAGTTACAATACACCCCAAACTAACTTTTTAGCCGCTGCTTATCACACCCCTTCGTTTTCAATTTTGTATTCCAAGGACCGAAGGTATATAGAATAATCTAATATGGAGGTCGTACTCGAGAGGGCGGATACTACTGCCGCCTTCCCGAACCGAGAATCAAAGACCCGCGCCCCACCCCAGCTCCAGGTCTGATTGCGTGACAGTGTTTGTATCGATTACTAATGACATAAAAAGTATAAATTGTACATATACAAATTATATACAATATAAAAATAAGGGCCAGCGGTAGTCCTTAATGAAGGACGTGGGATGTCCAGTCTAACGGCATTATAACAGCTGCGAAGTCGTACAGAGTTAGCTCATCGGTAGGGCGACTTCTTAAGGACCCGAACACAGGTCTTGGTTTCGAATCCCACCACAATCAAACTTTTCGGCGACCACTTGACACACCCCTTCGTCTTCAAGATACTATCACTACGATCAAAAGTAATATTGCCTACCTAACATTTGCCAGTCACCGACCTTGAATATTTTATAATTGCATGAAAAGAAAATTTCAAAATGTAATACAAAGTAAAAGAACGCTGAACTGGATGAAAACAATACATATCTGTGTATATAATATATACTGCTTAATAGCACAAATGCTATGAAGATTTGAGTCTCATCTCATCGAGCTTTCACATTAAAGGGTAGATTTGATCCGTGGTAGCTTTCAATTTTGAGATACAAACACTATAAACCAGATATATAAGCAGGAATGAGAGACTTAACCTAAATTGGTCCCGCCATTGATATGATACGTTGCGACAGAAAGTTTTACACATACGTATTTCGACATAAAATCGATTTCAGGTTAAACGCTGTGCCATATATTTCCTAAAGGAAATGTCTACTAAACAAATGCAGCAGCAATATACCGGCAAGGCCATGTACTGTACAAATTGGTTCAAATCTTTTAACTCATAATCACAGTTGATAACTGCAAAATTAGGGCTACTAGACTCAACGATATGTGTTTATAACGATATAACCTCTTTACCACAATGTACACAGGTGAAATTTTGAATAAAAAATTAGAACTTTTCAGTCCAATTAAAATTTTTAAAATTGGTACCTTTTCTTTAAACTGCGACTTTTGATACAATCTGGAAATTTTGGTTTAGATTAGAAATTTTAAAGTAAAATGGAGCCTTTGGTTGCAAATGTCTTCTCATTTGGCCTAAACTTTTGGTGTCAATTCTAACTACAATTAACATAAATAAGAACTTTTGGCCCAAACTGAAACTCCCACTTCGAAGCGAAAATTTTAGTACAAATATTTTGTTAGATTATGGGGCCTTGGCTCGAATTTTGCCACTTGACATATTTTTTTACAAAATGAAACTGGTTAAAGCTGGAAATTTTGCTTTGGATGCGCCTCTGCCCGCGAGCGTCACACAAGTAAATTTACAAACCACTTCAACAATCACTTCACTGTGCTGACTTTTTTGCGTGCGCACTGATTCCTCCAGATGTAAATATAGTAATATTTGTAGACAATTCAACATGCTATGTTGATAAGTGGCATTTCTGATACACCGAAAGCGCGCAGGAGCGAGTGAATCAAGAAAAGGAGAAAAGAAAAGGATCAAGATCAAGAAAAGCTGTGGTGTTTACATTCATTCATCGCTAGACAACCCGTATTAGTAGATGAAAGTGTAAAAGCCGCTACGGTAGTCAGGGCGCAGCATGCTATTCGAAAGAGGGGGAGACCAACTCAATTAGGGTTGGCGACTCCTGCTGGGGGGCATACTTAAGGGAAAATTACGGACATCATAAAGGAAAAATGTATTTTTGCCGAAAAGTGTGCCATTCCCTCTTGCTGCGGCCCTGTGAATACTTAAGCGAGTGAAAGTGAAGCAGTCGTCGACTGACGTTGAACTATCGCTAAGTTTATATGGCTGGTTGGTAATATAATCACAAACAGTGTTATATGATAAAATCAATTGTTTACTTATGTAGTTAATGAGTGAAAATGCAGTGGTAAACACGTTTAAAAATGTCGAAAAGATTTGAGAAAAGAACTTTTTTTGAAGATAATTTTAAAATTTTATAAGGCCTAGCAAAATAACGTTTTATTTACATCAATAAACGGGACCAAAAAGTAAATAGGATACATAAATAAATTTGTATCTCAAATTCTTTTTACATTTTTAATTTTCCTTCAATCATAATGTGAAAATCGATTTACAAACGAATAACTTTGGTACGTGGCATACCAACAGACATTGAGACATAAACCTTTCTGTTGCCATTTCTTTTATCTTTACATATGTATGAATACTAGTATCTCGCAAGTGAAGGTTAAATGGTTTTACCTACTGTTGTCATTGTGTGTAATCACCTGTAATAGACATTGTGTTTGATGCATATACCGCTAAAATTCTTTGAAACCTTAACGCCTTTAATGCGGGACTAATAGGAGTTAAAAACATCGCATATTTTGCTGGTCATAAATAAAATTGTCGTACATGCACGAGTTCAGAGGTCCAAGGGAGGCAGCCGATGCTTCGAGGGGAGGGGGGCCTACCAGGAGGGTCAGCTCCTACCCCCTGTGAGCATGTATCCATAAAACATATAATATATACCTTTTCTGAAGGCGCAGATACCAACCCATAACCGAATACGTGAAGACGTGCTAAATTCCTTCGGTTAATTGGATTCGCAGAGAGTCGACAAGCTAGTTGAAAACCAGTGAAATGGCGCGAAATATGCGTGCTGGACTAGATAACCAAACGATCCTGTATTAGCGTACCGCAAAAACTATATGTGCAGACCTGCACTGTAAAACTGTATGCGAAATCCTGCACGGAACATAGAACCAAACAAGCGAAGACAGACTACATGATGGAAATCAAGTTCGTCAACCGTAAACTTCACTGAAATTCACTAAAACACGAATATTCGTTGTGGTCTCACGGTCGTATTCCAAAGAAGTGAATACGGGCTATATTCTGGAAATTGGTTATATATATGGGCAAATGTATATGGTTTAATTGTCTGGAAATCGGGTTCATCCGCACAAAACACATTGACAACCACTGAAACCGCATGAAACATTCATGTAATATTCCAGACAATTAAACCATCGATTCGACGTACCGAAAAACCAATACACTGACCATTCTTGATGCCCTGCACGTAATACATAAATAGACAGCTTATATTCTCGAGTTCCGGTTCATCGATCTTAAACACACTGACATCATTGCAAAAACAAAAAAACATTCGTGATGAACTCTGACAATCAACAATCAAGCCATAGTACTCAGCGTATCCAAAGACTATATATAGACCATTTTTGATGTTATATACGCAACCAAACAGCTGAAAGACAGATTATATTTCGGAAATCTGCTTCGTCGACTCTTAAACTGTACCCTGAAAACGTAGTTGTAGCTATGCAGGACTCTAAATAACAAAACCGTCGTATTCAGCTTGCTTGATAACCTAGCGCAAACTCGCAATAACAACCCGAAATGTGAAAAATCTATATTTCTGACAAAGGATCGACGAACTATATTCGGGCCCACGGTGGCCCGGGGAGCGGTCCCACAAAATAATAATGACCGTCAAATTTATATGTAGGCCCCGATGAGCTGATTCCAGTATGTGATTCCTTTTTATCGATGTGACACATATGTCTCGAGATATGTGCTGCGACGCGCACGTACTCCACTGCTAGATTTGGCAAGATCCTTAAAACCAATTTTTTGGCCACTATGACATGGAAGATGGGATCGGAAATGTTCTTGATGTATAAACCACTACATCCTGCGTTTGACGAAGTAGTATTTTTCATGCAACCTATGTACTGCAAAACATAAAGAGCGCATTGCGTCACAAAGAAGTATCTAGTAATTAACTGCAATCCCGGAACCACAGAGACCATTTTGGCTATTCGTTTCCCTTTAACCACGAATATTTTAAATATAATTTGCGTCCGATATCCATGTAATACTTCAACGATGTTGCTAGCGCCGGAGGAACCCCCCGACCGGCCCCGCAGCCCGACAGGCCCGACAGGCCCGACACGCCGGGGCGCCGCCCGGACAGAGACCGACACACAGGCACAGGCACAACCACACCGGAGCCGACCGACAGGCAAGAGCCGCCACGCCCGCACGGCACAAGAGAGAAGAACGAACAAAAGCAACAAACGCCACCAACAAAAGCACCGAAAAACCAAGCGAACGCACACACCAACAAAAAGCGCAAAAAGCAAAAAGCAAGCGCACACAAGACCAAAAGACAACCCACCACAACAAAGAAAGCAAAAACAAAACAACAGCACAAAAGCACGAAACAACGCGCAACAAGGACGCAGAAACCAAAACCACCCCACACTCCCGAACCAATAACAACAACACACCCAACCCAGCAAAAAAGCAACACAAAATAACACCCAAAACAACAAAAAGAAAAAACAGCAGACAGAAACAAACAGCCAAAACACAAAGAGCACACCACAACCAGCCACTCCCGCACCGCAAAAAACAAATAAAAAAAACCAACAACAAAAAAACAAAAAAACACCAAACAAACACCAAACAAAAACAAACACAACAAACAAACAAAAAAAAAAACAACCCCCCACACCCCAACCCAAACAAACGACGTAAGAAATATCCATTTCTAGTAAACATGCAGACATCTATATTTTTAGCTAGATCCTGCTTCTGGTTGAAATATATCGCACCAGAAATTCTGTTCAAGTTGCGACAGCGCATGATTTAACTTTACAATGTACGCAAAGAGCTAGCGTACAGGTTTATATCTGTGAAACAGTAAAGTTATCAAGATTAATAAGCAATGAAATGTCAAATTAAGTTCAAAATGAAGTAAACCTTAAGTGTGTTTGTTTGCGACGAAGGCATAGCCCAACGTTCTAACAAAGTGTACCCAAAAAACCGGCGAACAGGGGGCGGTGCAGGGTGAGTATGTTCACCCCAGAAGTTAAGTTGGAGGGGCTGGGCCTTCGTTCTACCCCACCCCCTCCCTCCCAGAAATTAGTCGCAGACGATGCCTTTTGTTTAGCAGTAAGCTTTACGTCCTAGGAATGGTGCCTTATTTTACCTTATGTTCCCATCCAAGGTGTGTTTTAACTTAACTGGCTCCAGATATGATTTATCAGCTTGCACCCCCCTCAGAATCGAAATCTTTCCCGGGTGCCCCTTCCGTCCTTTTAAGTCCCACACTTATAGTATTGATTATTCATTGCAATATCATTGGCAAAAGAGTGTCTGAAATTACTTTTTAGCAATTTATCTGCTTTACCCGTCCATTCATGAACTACCATTTATCGTACGAGAATATTTAAATCCATGGCATAAAGGATTTTTAAATTGGTAAAAACATGAAATATATTGCATTATGTATATACGTCGTTCTTATACATTTAGTAGATGCAAGCTGTTCCAGTGATACACATAGCCGAGCTATCGGTTTGACGGTTTATCTGCTGGTGCCGTTTTTCAAATATTTTATAAGTCATTTTTCGTATGGTGTTGGCGTCAGACAAATACAAATAATCCACATGAGCACAATAGCCCTTTCTTTGCCATGTCTCGGTGTATTTTTTGACAAGCATTCATTTCGTAGACATACGCGTGTAATGAAAGGGGCTCAGGAAATTACATTAAAGTTTTCAAAACTTTTTATGGTATAATACTAATAGCGTACATAAAACAAAAAATTCAATACAAAATAAAAAGCACTACTATATAAAGAGTGAAACACTAAAGCAAATAATAGATTTATTGTATCATTTTAAGTACTAGAAATTTAACCATACAAATGAATACCAACTCGTGCATAATGTACGATATTTGTTTGATCCGCGGTATAAATATGTAAATAGTCGTAAAACGTACTTACTAGGCCATAGTACTTTGTAGGATATAAAAAGATCACAATTCACATGTTGCGTGCGTAATTTGTAAAAAGCACCCCGGGGAACGAGCGCGTGTAGCAGCAAAGAAAAGAAAAACAGCAATAGTGGCGACTATGACTGCGAGCGATTGTGTGTACGTGTGCTATACTAAGCATAGCAGGCCTATAAGAAACCTATAGGGGCCGTCCATGTCGTTAAGCGTCGGATTTTTGTGTCGAATAGTTAGGTTTTCTAGTATCCTATGTAAGCTCTCAGAATATGGCTTAAAATTGCCGACTTGTGCTAAGATAGAGAAATTATCTGCACTATGCGCAGCGTCGCACGTAGTAACGTGCTGATATACTGCGGAGTTGTGGAGCCGTGCATTATTTAATCGTTTGCCAGTGCGGGCCAAGATTCCGAGATGTTCTTCAGTCCTTGTTGCCAGGTGACGGTAAGAACCGTACATCATTATGGATAGCATGGTAGTTGGATCCGATAATATACGCACGATGCAGCAGGCACTGTATTAGCCCTGTCTTATATCGCGGCAATATGAAACTATCGTACTGCATTAGAAGGCCAGTAAATGTAGCTTTGCGGAAGGTTGAGGTGGAAAGTTTGCCGTTGTTTTTGGATACTTTCACGACTAAGAAAGGGATTATGCCGTCTCTCAGTTTCAACCGTAACCTTTATGAGGTGGTGTTAGTCATTCAGATACTGTAAAAAAGAGTGACACTGTGTTTGGTTGTTAAAACAGCAAATGTATCGACTATGTACCGTTTATACCATTGAAGTTTAAAGTTGTGCGGACATTTTTCAAGCCATTGCTCTTCAGATTTACACATAAAGATGTTGGCAAGGGTGGGTCCTAATGGGGAACCCATAGCAACTCCATCACTCTGTTCGTAAACTTGACCATTGAAAAAAATTTATGTTTTTGTACACAAATACTAATGGCTTGTATAAGTTTATCCTTAGAGAGCGGCGACCCTATTTCGTTGTTATCTGCACCAGGTTTGATAAACGCTAAGGTCTCATCGTCCTGGAGGTTGTTAAATAGCACTTTAACGTCGTAGCTCGCCAAAAACTTGGTGCAAAACTCAAGCTTATTAATGTCGTTAGCAAAATCTAATGAGTTTCGTACAGAATATTGATTTCGGGTTATGGGCTCGAATCGAAATTAAAAACTGGGCAAGTTTATGCATTGCTGATCCGCTGCATGACATTATGGGCCTAAGTGACACACCTTGCTTATGTACTTTGGGAGAGCAGAAGAATTAGATGCGTGAGCCTGTTGGCTACATATTGCGATATTGCTTATCACTAGTTAGCTTATCCTCTTTTTTAAACTTTGTAACTTTATTCTCGTTGCGGATCGCGATCAAGTAAAGGTTTTGTTGCTCCGATATACGAAAATGAGCGTCATCGTGAATAATGGTATACATTTTGTACAAATAGAAATCGGTGATAGAAATCGGTAAGAAAAACGTCGAAACATCAATTTACTTTTAAGGACCAGATTCCAGATGAACTGAAGTCTGCAGTTGTCTCAAAGTCAAATGTTCTGCATATGAAGCAGACTACATCGGTAGTTCTCACCGACACCTGGCAACAAGGTCTGACTAACATTACGGAATCTTTGCTGCACTGGCAAACGATTAAATAATGCACGGCTCCACAACTCCGCAGTATATCAGCACGTTACTACGTGCGACGCTGCGCATAGTGCAGATAATTTCTCAATCTTAGCACAAGTCGGCAATTCTAAGCCACATTCTGAGAGCTTACTTAGGACACTAGAAAACCGAACTATTCGACACAAAAATCCGACGCTTAACGACACATCGGCCTTGCTGCTGTTCCTCAGCTAACTGTTTATTGTTTACCTCGGCGTAAAGGTTTTATACCATTATCTTTATGATGCTTTGTTCTATTGCTTTCTGCATCAATTGCGTTTAAGTACGTCCCGAACTAAAACTATTTTAGTTTGCAACGCTCTGAAGAAGGTGGAAATGTCCATCGAAATATAAGCACCTCTAGCAACAGCAGCGTCACAACCATTACCATCTCTATTCCAGTTCCCATTTATCGGAATATACGAACGCATCTCAAGGCTTGCTCGGCACTCCCAGTACGGTTCGGTCGCTTCGGTACAGCTGCTTGCCAATCGTCTAAACACCCATCGGCTCGTCTCTCCATCGCGGCATCGTTCAATCGCCGCTCCAACATCGGCCCGGCGGCTAAGAAATATAAACAGGCAAACGC
This sequence comes from Trileptium ribeirensis, assembly GCA_030248225.1. Classification (NCBI taxonomy): domain Eukaryota; kingdom Metazoa; phylum Nematoda; class Enoplea; order Enoplida; family Thoracostomopsidae; genus Trileptium; species Trileptium ribeirensis. The sequence goes on from JASANE010017965.1 coordinate 23,635, forward strand.
TAGTGACCGCGATCCGACGCAAATTGAAGCAAATCCGACTTTTGATGCTACTGACAGCTACCAAAGTGAAATGTAATTGCTATACTCATTACAGGATTTTACCTCACGGAGCAATACGTAACTGAACGAAGAACAAAATACGTATTGCTTTAA
>JASANE010017966.1:0-52039 GCA_030248225.1 Trileptium ribeirensis
AACGTTTGATTAAATAAACGGTCTTTGCTGTGCGGAAAAATTTAATTATAAGTAAGCTTAGGATATTGAGCGTCAGTTAAGACTAGCAATATACCCAAGGCTCACGCGGGCTACACTATATATCGTGGATGCAAACGTAAATGACAGCAGTCGTTTGACTAAAGATAATTGATACGGTCGTCTTTGGAAATCTGTTCGTTATGGCTGTGGTAGTAGACTGCGACTAAAGATAATTGGTACGGTCACATTTGGAAATCTGTCCGTTATGGCTGTGGTGGTAGAGTGCGACCTAAGATAATTGGTACTGTCATATTTGGAAATCTGTCCGTTATGGCTGTGTTGGTAGAATGCGACTAAAGATAATTGGTACGGTCATCTTTGGAAATCTGTCCGTTATGGCTGAGGTGGTAGACTGCGACCAAAGATAATTGGTACGGTCATCTTTGGAAATATGTCCGTTATGGCTGTGGTTGTAGACTGCGACTAAAGATAATTGGTACGGTCATCTTTGGAAATCTGTCCGTTATGGCTGTGGTGGTTGACTGCGACCAAAGATAATTGGTACGGTCATCTTTGGAAATCTGTCCGTTATGGCTGTGGTGGTAGACTGCGACCAAAGATAATTGGTACGGTCATCTTTGGAAATCTGTCCGTTATGCCTGTGGTGGTAGACTGCGATTAAAGATAATTAGTACGGAAATCTTTGGAAATCTGACCGTTATGGCTGTGTTGGTAGAATGCGACTAAAGATAATTGGTACGGTCATCTTTGGAAATCTGTCCGTTATGGCTGTGGTGGTAGACTGCGACTAAAGATAATTGGTACGGTCATCTTTGGAAATCTGTCCGTTATGGCTGTGGTGGTTGACTGCGACCAAAGATAATTGGTACGGTCATGTTTGGAAATCTGTCCGTTATGGCTGTGGTGGTAGACTGCGACCAAAGATAATTGGTACGGTCATCTTTGGAAATCCGTCCGTTATGGCTGTGGTGGTAGACTGCGATTAAAGATAATTGGTATGGTCATCTTTGGAAATCTGTCCGTTATGGCTGTGGTGGTAGACTGCGACTAAAGATAATTGGTACGGTCATCTTTGGAAATCTGTCCGTTATGGGTGTGATGGTAGACTGCGACCAATGATAATAATTGGTACGGTCATCTTTGGAAATCTGTCCGTTACGGCTGTGGTGGTAGACTGCGACTAAAGATAATTGGTACGGTCATCTTTGGAAATCTGTCCGTTATGGGTGTGATGGTAGACTGCGACCAAAGATAATTGGTACGGTAATCTTTGGAAATCTGTCCGTTATGGCTGTGGTGGTAGACTGGGACTAAAGATAATTGGTACGGTCGTCTTTGGAAATTTGTCCGTTACGGCTGTGGTGGTAGACTGCGACTAACACTTCAATCCAACACAGCGAATTAAGTAAAGCGCTACAACAAATTCGGTACAGTTTTCAACATTTTCGAGCAGCTACTATGCAACAACCATCCCATAGAAGTGTCCTAATATGGCCAAATGGTAAGTTTGTTTTTTGTGGTGTAAGTCAGTGGACAACGCTAATGAAGCTAAAATTTTATTGAAGAAAAATTTTGAAAATATTTTGATATTTTATAGGTGAATGTGATTTTGAAATAGTTCTATCACTGATGTTTAATATTTTGAATGTTATTTTTATTTTAATGTGCTATATTAACGGCTGAGAGAATTTTATAGTTTAACTTATTTGCCTTAACTGTTTCCAAGTATGAGTGTTAAATAAAAAAGGAACAATATCCATTTTTAGAACAGGAAAAATAGTATATAATAACTGGAGTAAAATCTTTAAGCGATATATACGAAACTATAGATTATTTTGATTACATGAATTATTGAAAAAATATATATAAAGAACATAAAATACTCTTTTTATAAATAAATATTTTAATAATGGATGTGTTAATAATTAGACCAAGTACGGAGTTGACTGTGGTATTACATGCCCATTTCAAACGGATACTATAGAAGTTTATGCTGCACGTTTACTTGGGCCAGTAAATAAAGAAAAAGTGCCACACGTTATGTGTGCAAATTTTGTTCAGCTCAAAATTTTGAATCAAAGCTAGTAACTTGTCGTGTGTTCTATCTAGTAATAAAAATGAAACTGTGAGCAATTTGAAATATAAATTCATCCAAGAGCTTCACATGAAACTTGGGGATGAAATTAGAAACTTAGTTAAACTTTCTAATGTTAATCTTTTTACAACGTTGATTCAAAAACATAAAACGGAATAAGATGTAGCTTTTATAACTAAAATTTCACTCAGTAGCAAAATAATTCCAGATTTCTGTGATCAAACGATTCAAAGTAAGAAAAAATTAGGATTAAAAAGACACGTAAATATAAAATTACTAAGCGCAGCCGTTCATAAAGACCAAAATACATGAAAAAGCGAAAACTTATAAAATCTAAAAAAAAAACTTTAAATGGAAATTGTACTGTTAATCATTTGAATTGGAACACACAACCTCAACAGCACGAATATATTGAAAGCTGTCACTTGATAGAATTTACTAGCGTTAGCGGCCAGCAAATTGAATATGCAGCAACATCTTTACACTTTAAAATTACGAAATCAGACAATCTGGTAGATATGAATCAGATTTTTATTAAACTCAAAGTTATTGATGCCGAAAAGTGTATCCTAAGAAACTACCTCAACCAACAAAACAGAGTCCAAAGAAATGAGGTAAACGGCAAACTGTCAGTGACGTGCTAATTCTTTGTAATAAGTTTGGCTACAAAATCGTTAAATCAAAACTAAAAATATTAGTCACTTTACTAAACAGTTGGACACAGAAAGACCGGCAGTTATGGCAAAAGTTAGTTTCGTTCGACGTCTGGTCGATGTTCATTTGTTCAAAACTCAATAGTATTATTTCTTGCTACTACTGCTGTCCACAACGTACGTAGGTTATGCAGAAAACTAAATAATAATTTTGTGCGCCGCTTAAAGATAATCCGTACTTTTGTTCGAAATGTACACCGACAGAGCTTCGTCGAGAACTTTACTCAACTTGCCAGTAGAAAAGTTAAACACTCGAACCTTGCGATCAGTCGATAACGCTGCTATCCGCTGACCGTTTGGTGATATTGCAATGCAGTAAGCAAGCGTTTTGGCCTGAAATCACCGAAGATAATAATAATGGTTTTACAATACTATGACACAAAAATCAAAATACAGTACTTGCTCAAAACGACTGTCGCTGGCTCGAGACTTGCTTGAAACAAATTTATGCTAAAAATAGAGTTTATTACTATTTTAATAGTTTCTAAATCTTGAGTGAACCAATTGCTCGCGGCTCGCTCGAAACGCGGGTGTCAATGGCGTTGTGCAATACAATAGTAGCAATAAACGGCCTTCAGTTTAGAGCCGATGGCTACACCGAGATTTTGCATTGTTTGGTAAAATAATGCTATTTTACTTTCCAATGAAAACTTGTACCCTTCAGCGCACCACGAGCAAATCTTAACAAAAGAATAGCCTTTTGGCAAATACTGTATTAATTTATTAAAATGAAAATTCAACGCAATGAACGCAAATTATATCCTCAAAAAATACTCTGATCCAACTAAAAGCGACTATTAGTATTACAATTAGTTTTCGTTGTGAGTACAATGTAAAAATGTAAATGTTGAGTTTAGATATTCATTATTGGGCGGAGTGAAGCGAAGTGTTTTTGCCAGTGAGGATAAAATCGACACCGTACGTCCGTCCCGTCTGTGAATGTTTTCAATAACTACTGGGCCGATTTAAAAATTCTTGTTGTTCCAAAGGCCTAACATCATTTAGCTGCAAGAGTTACAGTTTTAGTTAAAAATTTGTTTTAGTGAATAAGTTATGCGTGTTAATCTGTTTTTAACATTTTCATACAAAAATTGCGTATTTTTCAATGAATAAGTAGTGTAATGGTATTTTGGTGTGTATAGCACATCTCTCCGTGGTGATTACGAATCTGGCGTCTATTACTATTCGAGGATGTTAAAAACATGCTAATTAGTTAGTTAATTAGTTAATTACTATTTAACTAGCTGATTTTTTGAAAATCTTCGTTTTTCGGGGGTTTTCGATGTATCTCATCATGAATATGACATTTCCGAAGCCCCAAAACTTAATTAATTAGTTAGTTTTATGCAAATTTTAAAATTACCCAAATTTGCTTCACTCACTTTTTGTAATATATTACGTTTAATAGTTTTAACAATCTTACTGTTTAACCACGTACAAGTATTAATACAGGACCTGCAAAAATGACTGACGCACGCTCGCGACTCGTTCATGAGTCGCTCGAAATAAATTTATAAAAATAGAATTTATTATTAATTTAAATAGTTTCGAAATCTCAAGCGAGTCACTCGCTCGCATCGAAATGCGCCAGGTATTTATGCGCGTACTGTAATTTACCAAATGTATATCAGCGTTGTGAACTAAATTTGAACATAAAACTAATTTGTTGCACGATATTTGATCCAAAGGCCTTATATATTTTTGAGTATTGAAGTGCATCACATAGTTCATATCGTTCAAAACAAAAACAGAATTTTAGACACTGCTTTCACAATCCCGATGCTCTTATTGAGGTGACTTGTTGGCTTCCAGTAGTTACATACAGTACTCTAAAACACAGTATGTACCAGCAAAGTTTATAAGATATTTAAGAACGCATTTGAGCGATTACTGTTTGATAATTTTTTGTTCGTTCTGTTCGTTGCTGTTTAGATAATTTATTTAGCTTGAAACCATTTTTACTACTACGATCGGACTGAAGGCGGCGATCACAAAAGAACTAAAAATATTAATATCTTTTATAATCATTAATCTAAAACAATACATATATTAAAATAAATATATTAAGTTTGAAATTACAAAATTATTACCTTAACAAATTCAAACAAATCGGTGTCCATCTTAGAAGACCACCGAACGTTTGCTGGGAATGAATAATCGTACTTAGGACCCGTCCAATATTCAACCATGCCTTGAGCGTCAAGTGAAACAGCTACTTCATATATCGAATTAAACTAAAATAAAATAAATTCAAACATATCGGTATCCACCTTAAACGACCACAGAATGCTTGTCTGAATGGATAATCGTAGTTAGAAGTCGTACAGTATTTAACCATACCTTGAGCGTCACGCGTAGCAACTAATCCGTATATTGGATTGGCTTCTCCATTCGCTGAAAATTTTGCCAGGGTACATGAACCGGGGATATTGCTTGGAAACTGAGGGAGGGGCGCCGAATTTTGCCAGGGACGTGAACTGGGGGCCCCTGGCTTGAACTAGAGGGTAGAACTTTCAAAATTTTCAAGATTTAATATTTTTTCAGCGAAATACGCTAAAACTGTTAAAAATAGCCGCAGAAACCATGCAAAAACATCTTTATTGAGGTTAGAAAAGACTTTTCAACCATTTTTGTTGAAATTAGTCATATTTTTAATTCGGAATGGAATTTTTGTAAAAAAAATTTGTGAATTTTATGTCAGGGGTATTTTTAACGGGGGAATATATTACAAATAATCGTCCGCACAAATGGATAAGGACAACTTTACCAGCATGTATACAAATATACGACTGCTAATAGAAATTGTTGTTAAATATAAGGCCAAAAATTAGGGCGCGGTGTCTGGAAACAACAGGCTAAAATATGCTGGGTGTCAGTAAAATCTGGAAGACGAGGGGTTCCGGACCCCCTGTCACCCCCCTCCCGGTGGTTACGCCCGTGTTAAATACGTAATGATGATACATTCAACCAGTTAATGACTATACATACAGTACCCGCCAAAAATGACTGTCGCTCGCTCGCGACTCGCTCGACACTCGCTCGCGACTCTCTCGAGACTCGCTCGAAATAAATTTGTTCTAAAAATAGAATTTTCTATTAATTTAAATAGTTTCGTAATCTCGAGCGAGCCACTCGCTCGCGACTCGCTCGAGACTCGCTCGCGACTCGCTCGAACTCGCTCGCTCCAAATGCGACGGTCATTTTTGGCGGGTACTGTACTAAAGGCAAAGTGAGTACGGCTTAAATATGCTTGATAAACAGACTTTGGCTAATCGCGAACCGCATTAACAACTTCAGTGGACTTCGGCATCTGATCATAATACCCGATTTAAATATGTATATGTAACAATAATTGTTCAATGAATATAACAATATGTATTTCCAGGCATCTTAGCAACGGCAACGGAGTCCCTCCCAACAGAACAGTGTAAAACCAAAATAACCGTGTATTGATAATGCGCGCATCACTTTAGGTGCTTACACATAGGTTGTTCTTTTGTCAAATCAGTTCACGATCGAAAAGCGATGCACACAAATCAAGCTTTTCATTATGTACGCGACCAAATATCATAATAATCGCGTTCAGCAAAGAAGCGAGATTTTGCCGATTAGTTAGTACTGTATTAGGATGAGTTAGTACTGTATTATAAGCGTTTGGTTAGAAATGCAAGATTACGCTAACCATTAATTTGCTCACTACTGCTGCGTTAGTAAAAATTATTTGCATTTCCAACAATTTCTTGGGTAGAGAGACCTAGCAATTTTTACAACGCAACGCCTTAGGCTTATATATATTGCATCGGCTAAATTTTTCCCAGCAACGCCTATGGCAAACAAACGGTCCCAGCGGAGCATCCGGTAACTCTAGAATTCTGTTAGAAGATGCTTACAATAAAATAACCTTTTTAGACCTAAAATGTACCTAGTTTCCCGAAATCGGTCTGCCGACTAGAGGTGAATGTCAACAAACATGAATTTTCTGAGACAAAACTAATGCCGAAGGAAGTAAAACTCTTGCAGTCATCGCTTACAAATTGAATTCGTATTAACAAGAGTGGATTAGGGAACGGTATGACACTTCCCTGCACTCACTGCTTATAAACCTACCCCCCAAAAAAAACTGGGGGTCCGTGCTACCCCTCTCCCCAGAAACGTACGTATCAATCATCAAACACGAGCTAACATGTGAGTGCAGGGAAGCGTCATACTCTTCCCTACTGCACTCTTGGTATTAAGAATTGTCTTGTGTTACGGTAGCCGTATACACAATTTTATTTGTGCAGTTGTCTTTCATGTTTCTGCTTACTTTCTAATCACTGATTATACGCAAACAAACGAAATTGCTTATATTAAATTCAAATTTGTTGAACAAATTAAGACAAGCAATAATAAGTATTGCTCGCCATGCACATAACTTAGCCAATATTACTAATATTAGTACAAAATGAATATTATTGCATACAGTGGTTAAGTTCTTGTCGCACGCGCGTCGAAAGAAAACGGCGATTTTGTCGAAGATTCTAAATACATGTGGAGCTCTATCTCGTGTAATATAAGCTATAGCTAACTTTTATCGCAGATACTGGCTTAGTGTGCAATCGACCGATACACTTGAGGGATTCATTTGAGCCTCTTCCGTCAAAAATATAAATATCAGGCGAATCTGCATCAGAAATCGCAATTGCCGCAACGGGATCCGAGGGATTATGAATCCATTCACATTTTCCAGGCCTATAAATAATACATGGCGTTGATATCAATTAACCAGTAGCATGAACCGTATGCCATTATAGTGCTTATACGGACACTTCACACAATCATGACGTTTCCAATTCTGTGTCACATAATCATTGTTGCCGGACAGACGAATGTCACATTGCTCCATGATTCCCGCTTGTAAAACCCGTACGAAGTTGAAAGTAAAACAACCGAGCGTGGTAATATTAGAATTCGCTTCACTGCACGATTTGCGGTTATACATCAATTACAGGTATTAATTTCGGGAAACGAAAGAAAACCCTCTACCTATTTGTCCCAAAAACCACCTTGAGGCCTTTGAAAAATGAGCCATTAAGCATTAGTGATTATATTAATATATAGAACCCAATTTTGTAGTGAACGAGTTAAACGTTAACATGTTAGTTTATTAAAAAGTTTCGTGCAGAACAGTCAACGTAAAAAAATATGTTACACGTCTTTGGAGTTTAATTCATTTTGTCAGAAATATAATCGTCCCATAAATGAACGAAGTAGCGAGAAATACAATATTAACTGCCTTAACGGGAAAACTCGCTAGCATTGTTTAATCAGTTACACTGATACGATGTATTGGCGGTAATGCAAAGTGAAAGTTGCTGTGAGAAACTGATGCAAATCGACACAAAGGTACATTCACGATTAAAAATACTTGCGCAGTAATCGATGGAAATTTCGATCTTTTTCGATTAAAACGATAATTTAGAGCGATTCGATCAAACGAATTTCTATCCGTTTTGATTTTGGCGCTATAAAATAACAATTTCAGATTTATAAAATTTCTATTAAACGAAACTGTGATCGATTGCGATTAAACAAAAATTCGGTAGGTTGCTATTTCCATATATTTCAATTCCAGTTATTTTTAGCCGGGACTCATGTGATCGCATTATTACAATGCAACATAATTGTGTAATTAGAGATTTTTGTATAATAGTTATTATTCCGTGATATGAGAGACCGCAAAATAGATCATATATATACCACGTATTCGCAATTTGCAAAGGTAAACAGTTACTAGATCAGTTTTGGAACGACATCCGCCATAATCCTTAATTACATTCGTTACAATTGGAGAACTGTTCAGGTAGACTGTAATTGTCACATCGAATCGAATGAACAGATCGCAGCGAACTTTACTCACAGTAACTCAATTCTCACGTGACCTTGTTGGTATGATTAATGAGAGTCTTAGCCTCCACCGTATAAAAGAGCCGGTCATTCACGACGCGATTATTTTGGCACCGCTCCATGTTGTTCCAATGGTGATCACGCCCGTGTGGTATTATGTGTTAGTAATGTCATTCCGACCACCTTTGGGTTTGATAGCGTGTCCCACGTTTAAATAAAAACAAAAGTTGTAATTACACAAAATGCTCAATGAGTCATCAGGATAATATAATTGGTGAACCATTACACCCACAAAGCAAAAAAGTTATCCGCTGGGCACAAGGTGCACTTGGCACAGAATGGTTCGCGTCGTGCCTAATGCGTGACAAAAGATAAAGTCGCCAGACTGACATATTAAATCACAAGAACTTTGGAGTCTAAATTTTAGCCAGGGAGCACATGTTTTTTGCAGGAAAACCGAAAAACGACAGCTGCTTTTAATTTGGTAATTTGCAGAAAACAGTTATAGTTCTTTGGTAGCCTTGCAGGTGCAATTATTGAAAATGTCAAAAATTAGTATCAACAAAAGTAAAGAAAGAGTAGTCGATCGAAATTGATAAAAAGATCGAAATCTATTTTGATTATTCGAGATTTTAACCAATTTTGCAGAAACTAAATTGCGTTTGGGCGATTATCGGTATCGGCTGATATTCGCAATATCGATGTCGGTATTTCTGAGATATCAAAAATGCCGATACCGATATCGCAAGCGGTAGAAACATTTTAAACTGACAAGAAAATCAAGACCAAAAATTTTGTTTCCCCGCAGAAACGGAAACATATTGGCTTCAAATTTTGAGTTGGCGCTGAAGTATTTCCACACAGTAAACATAAACGGCTTGATTCCGACACTCACCGTACGTCACAAACTACTTCCTTGCTTCCTTCTTACCTGACATCTCTGCAGGTTTTAGGATCTGTGCGATATGGTGGACCCAAGGACTAATGTCCAGGTTACCCAGTAGGGTCATTTAACGCTACGATGTCCTTTTGCCCCAGAAAAAATCACTAATGACTTTTTTGGCTCCGATTATCTTCATTTTTACACCCTATGACCAAGAAACGTCAAGGATCCCTAATTTGAGGTCGTTATAGTAAATATTTAACCGTTTTTATGCTATGGCTTCCCAAATACCACCCCTGCTGCTCAGCAAGGTACCATAAAATGGCCTCTGGTATGCTCCAGGTTGCATCTAGCCTCGATTTTGTGATCGTATCTCGTGCAGCCCGTCAGCGCGGTCAAAATGACGTTATGCGGAACTCCGTATACCAAAAATTAAGCTTTTCATGCCTATTCTTGGATCAGATTTAACACTTTTAAAACACGGCGGTGCCGATTTATACCGGTAATTAAATGGAAACGAAGCGGCCATAAACGGTAGCTATTTATATCGATAGTTTAGCCTGGGGGAAGTGTTATGCAAAAAATTCACAACATACCCTTTGCCAGATATGTTAGAATGCCGGAAGTAGCTGGTGGTCGGGGGGGGGGGTAAAATTTGACGGGGAGGGGTAAAAATATGAAATGGCCAATTCGACCGTGTTTAACCAGCATAGTTAACTTGAAAACAGTATGTAAGATATTCTATACCACAATTTCCACTATGAGGGGTACAAAATGGCAGCCCATATCAACTGCCAGTGTACATGCCTGAGACCATGGTCGGGGGGGGGGTAAATTTAGAATTTTTTCAAAAAATAATTTTGCGACATATGTCGTCCAAATGTATTGCCACAATGTATTATGAACCAAAAGCGTGAAATTGCCTCGAAATAACATCATATGTTCGATTTTTCCACATTTTGGTGGTGATCGGGGGTGGGTAAAAGCCTGAGATCAACAGGTCGGGCGCGAGATAGAGCTCAGGTAGTTTCACCATTCGCTTCGTGATTGGAAAGAACCATAACAGACAAATTGACTTCTACTGACTCCACCATACCCCTAAGTAGCAACGGTCGGGGGGGGGGTAACCAAATGTGCTAAAATCGACCTTTTGACCCTAGCGCTGGGGTAAGTAACAGCAAGCACTTGGGTTAATATTTTTTCAAAAGGCACCCAGGGATCGGTATGATATATGAACACCGTTTATGTACCATGCATAAGTAACGAGCAATGACCAAAAAAAAAGAATTTCGTCGTGGGGTTAAAACTGGGGTTCATGCCATATCGACAGCTGTCACTGTCCATGATTGGAGTAGATTTGAAAATCGTGCAATTAAAAATGTTGTGTAGACCTGACTAATCCTGCATAGAAAAGAATTTGGGCCATAACTTCGAAGACGGAGCCACGACACTACCCGAAAAAAAGAGGTCGTAAAATTAGTCATTACAATTTTTGTCAATTTGGGACCTATGTGGATGTCCAGCCTTTTACGGCGTGCGTGAAGCCGAAAATTTTTTTGTTTGAACTAGCTAACTAATGACGCTTCCTAGCGTAAATAACATTTTTACCAGTTCCCTGCACGTTTATGTGCTACTGGCCAAAATATCCAGTTTACCCCCCCCCCCGACCAAAAGATCATCGTTGCGTTTAAATGACCCAGTAGTACTAGTATCTGGCAAGCGAGATTGAAACCGAGCAATGTGGTTTAATCTATAGTTGACTCAGTTATGTTCTAGATGACCGCACAACTGTATCCAACGTACCGAAAAACATAATACACACCATTCTGGATTCCCTTCACGCTATACTAAACAGAGCCAGGCTGCTTGATATAGACCAAGTGTCGTGGAACTGTCAGTTCAACGAATGTACAGTACTCGCCAGAAATGAGTGTCACAATTCGAACGAACGAACATAGAACAGAAATCGAACAAAGTTTAATTATTCTCGAACACTTTTCGAACAAATTTAAAAAAAGTGCGCCAAAATTTCGAACAAATCTCGAACAAAATTTTGAATTTATCGAGCGAACATCGAACGAACTTCGAGCGAACATCGAACGAACAGCACTCATTTCTGGCAAGTACTGTAATCATAACTTTCTTTTGCTGTTGCTTCGTTTTATTGTTCTAGAGTCCGTCGGCCGAAATCACGTAGTTGAGTGTCCGCGGTAAATTGGGTTGTCTCCTGGTTTCCGGCCACTCAGAGTATTGACATCGTTCCAGTGGGTTATATTATGCTAATCGTACAAATAGTGATTGATTGTCTTCAATGTGTCATCATCAACAATGACTTCAAGCATCATCCTCATCAACAATTCAACCATCATCAACAATAACGACAATATTTAACAAAGCCATCTGCTACAACATTTCGAGTGTAATCACACCTCAAAACCACAGCCCTTGCCTAATCATAACATCTGTGAAGTGACGTTTTCTTCGTTATCAACTTGTCCGACTCATTGAGTTGCGTCACTTAACAAATGCTGATAATAATTGTATTAAGAACGCTCCACTCCCGGTACTACGCGCAGCTCAACGTGTTTTCGAAGGCAGCAGTTTCTATATTGTGCAGCTCTTCTATATCTTGGCTCACCACAGGAACAAAGACAGTTGTTTCTTACGACGTCCTCAACAATCATTTCCTTTGCAACATTTCAACACTTAATGGTTCTACCGCAAGTCAAACAACAATTTGATCAACAATAATCTTATTGCGCTTACGACAAACCTCGACTGCAGAGCGTACATGCGTTAGGTGAGCGAACATTGTATGTATATGAGTTTCTTCACGACAAAGAAGAAAAATTTGGCGCAACCAAAAGGATATTCTACCGAGCAATCGTTGCTTCAATCCAAACATTATGCATCGAAATCTGGAGTTATTCCATCATCGCTTGGGCCGATGAAAGCACACCTCGAGGGCAACATGTCTTACGGAAATTCATTGATGAAAGTAGCTATTACTGACAATTTCTATAACAATCAACGTGTCACGGATTATATATCTGAAATAATGGATAAGATAAAAAGCGGTATAGACTCGATCACTTGGAAAGACGCTTGGCAAGTAATGACGATGCAGTTGCCTGCGGCTGAGTTGGCAGCAGAAGAGGCCGTTTATCAACAGACAGCTGTCGCTCAGAAGACTGGTTATTTGTGTCTGTTGGAGTCTGGACGTGACTTGTTAAGCAGGCTTCACCGGAAGCTTACAGAAGTCAACCGACGTTTACAATGCAACAACAGCGACAATACGTCCACTGTCACGACTGAACGAGCCACAACAACGAACCATCACAGACAAATTGCACCGCTACCGAAACTCGACCTCCCGAAATTCAACGGTGATTGCCTTGAGTGGGAAAATTTTTGGGCCGTATTTGATGCAAACGTAAATCAGCAAGACATCAAAAGTTCTCGTATTTGCGCGCTCTTTTAGTTGGTCCAGCATTGAAGGTCATCGATGGCATAGTAGTTAGTGATGCCAACTATAGCAGTGCGATATCGATTCAGAAACAGCGCTTTGATCGACCCGCTACACAATTGACTGGAAGTTTATACAGCAAACTACGGCGCATGCCACCTGCGACTGACGATATCGACAGTTTGTTGTCCACGTTTGATTCGTGCGAGAAATTGTTTCGCCAGTTGAGCACAGCTGGCGAGGATGTCAACAACCGTTGCCTGGTTATGGATGTATTTGGAAGGTTTCCGATGGCTGTAGTCAAAGCAATAAAGCGACATCAAAATATCGTCAGTAATTCGACCCTGAATGAAGTACGTAATGCCATACGACATAATTTGCGACAGTATGAAGATTTAACAGAAATGATGGACGGGATAGATGCATTCAGTGGCGAATCATTACTCCGTTCTTCGATAGGTCATGGTAGAACGACAAAATCAGATAAAACAAGTTTAACTCGACATGACCATCGCGATAGGCCGCAAACGATGCCCACGTCAGCTTTGGTTGCTTCCGACAAAGAAAAGATCAGTGGCCAATCATTGGCAAGCCGACAGCCGTCCAAGCCGAGTTTCTATTGTGGCGGACAACATTTCGACGCAGACTGTACTAGTTACCCCACTGCAGCCCAACGTGTTGAACGTCTCGAGTGACGAAACGTTGCTTCCGTTGTCTTAGCGCAGGCCATGTAGCATCTAGTTGTCCATTACCCAGCACCCGAATTCGAGGTTTATTCTGTAATATTCCTGGCAAGCATGTAACCCCGCTTTACCCGAATCAATACGCCAATGATCGAAGTGTGAATAAGCCAACGGTTGCATCGACTGCGTCGATCATTCGAACCGCATCGGGAATTTATAATGCCGGTTGTGAGAACGCTGCTTCAACGACTTCACGCGACAAGGCTGACTGTACTCCAGTGTCGCAGTAAGCGTTAATGAGTATACACGAACAATCAGTTTTGCCAACAGCCACTGCAACACTGTTTGGCGATTCTGATAGCACGATGAAAGTGCGAGTGCTTTTTGATTCCGGTAGTCAACGCACGTATGTTACAGAGAAGCTGGCACAGGATTTGAAGTTGACGTCAATTGACAGTGAAACAGTGGCTGTGTCTGTATTCGGCATGCAGCACACACACGATGAACACAAATCGTGTCCGTTTTGGCATAATTCAATGCGATGGGTCATCTCGTAAAATCGATGCCAAGTCTGTCAAAATGATCACGAATACCGGGATAGTGACAGGGACTATTCCTGACACCGACATACAATTGCTTCCTGAAATGAATTATGTTTTAGCCGATGATCGCAGTAGTGACGGCACCACAACTGATTTTTTGATTGGTTCGGACTATTTTTGGGAATTTGTGCAGGGTGGCGTAATTCCGATGCCGTTGGGTTTGTTTTTGATACCCTCTATACTAGGGTACCTGATGAACGGTCGACATAACAACGTGGACGCCGGAGTAAAGTCTTAAACAACACTGCTTTGTCTCAGCGAAACTGTAACACATCATCATCATCCATCATCACGCTCAGTGACTTCAACGGCCCGACCGGATATTAATGAATACTGGGCACTAGAAACAATCATCACTGACAACCCCGTGTGTAATGATCACGATGAAGCGGTACGTCAATTCAATGATTCTGTAATGTATGTTGATGGTCGTTACCATGTCAAATGGCCGTGGAAACCGTATGCATCATTGCCACCTTCTAATTACGAGCTGGTGTTGTGCCGGTTAAAATTGCTCACTAAACGTCTGTCGTCCGAAGATCCGGAAATCAAACTTAAATACAATGACGTCATAGATAAGCAACTCGAACTAGGTATTATCGAAGATGTACCCGATACCGAAGTAATTACGAATTCGAGTCGTCTAGTCCACTATCTTCCGCATCACCCCATTTTGAAACCATCGAGTGCTACGACAAAGGTCCGTATTGTGTGCGATGCTTCCGCAAAAACACGATAAGACAATCCGTCACTAAATGAATGCCTTTATCGTAACCCGGTGCTACTGCCAGAATTGTGCAGTATATTGATTAGATTTCGCCTTCACCGCATTGAGATTGTGTCAGACGTGGAAAAGGCGTTTTTGCAAGTATGTCTTCAGTCGGAGGACCGTGACGTGACGCGATTTCTTTGGTTGAAAGAGCCCAAGAGGCCACCAACCAACGATATTTTGCGCCACGTTCTATTTTGTCGAGTTCCATTTGGTGTTGCAAGCAGCCCGTTTATTTTAGCCATTGTCATTCGGTATCACATAAACCAACAGGATGACATCGCCAATCAAATTTCGACAAAACGTCGACAACATGATTGCGGGTGCGGATTCCGTGGATGATGCCAGAACACTTTAAAACACTGCGAAGGAGCTCATGTGCACAGCTGGCGTTCAGCAATGGGCGACAAATTCTGCCGAACTACTGCATGGTATCCCTGCCGACGACAGGGTCTGACAAACAGAAGTCAAGGTTCTTGGAATTATGTGGGACACTATTTCCGACTGCATTGGGATAAGCAAAAATGAACGCAAGTTTAACATTAATGGATGGACTAAACGTGGTATTTTGAACGCAATCGCATCAATCTGTGATCCTCTCGGTTGTTTCCTGCCAACCCTTGTACGAGCGAGCTAAACGTTTTTTGCAACGCTAGTGGCAAAAGGGACATGGCTGTTATGACAGACTCAGTGACGCCGGTTCATCGGAAATCGGTTCTATTTACAGTGATATGTGGAGAATTTTTGAAATCTCTTTACCTCGTTGTCCTGTACCTATTCGACCATCAAACGAATTTTGTATTGTTGCTTTTTGTGATGCTGCTATGACGGCATATGCTGCGGCGATATATTTGCTATCTTGGGACCATCAAAGGCAGGTGACTGAGTAACCTTATTTTTTCAAAAAGCCACCTTGCACCCAGAAGTCGGTCGGAATCAATTGTGACACCTCGTCTGGAATTGCTGGGAACTCTGATTGCTGCTCGTGCTGCTGAATTTGTTAGGAAAGCAATAGGCGAAAGTAACACACGTATTTTTGTCTTCACCGACTCAACGTGCGTCTTGCAGTGGCTCCGAACCAGGAAACCATTGTCTGTGGTCTGTGTTTCTGTCAAACTGTGTGCAGGAGTTGAAAGCTGTGAACAGATGCGTATATAAATTTGTTAAAACGGACGACAATCCCGCTGACTACAACACTCGGGGCAAAACGGCAGATGAACTTCGAACGTTCAAGTTATGGTGGAACGGTCCACCATGGGTAATAGATCCGTTGAACCAATGGCCTACACACGGTCTAGTCGCTCAAAGTGAACTTTCTGACGATGCAAGTAATGAAATCCGGAAAACATCCGAAGTATTTCACACTATGGTATCATCGAATGGTGTTATCTCCGACGTTAGTGCACCGCCATCGTTGCAATCGAGCAACTTTTCCAGTTTTCGACGGCTATTGCGTGTTACTGTATGGGGTCTAAAATTCATCAAAGCTAAAATATGGAGCCCATGGTCACCCGTTCTTCAACAGTAGGTTTATCCCCTGATTTATTCACTTTTTGACAACATACACGTCAATGATTATATTTCGGCGAGTGAGTTACGGGTAACAAAGACGTTGTGGGTTCGCCATATCCAACAGATGCATACAATTACGGCGATGTATACAATTGCATCAAACAAGGAAAGTCGCATCATATCGTAAAACAGTTAGAGGTTAGCATCGACGTCGACGATGTTTACGGTGCTACGGCCGAATGGTGTTCGCTGATTTGACAAGTGAAGCTGCGAAACCAAAGCTACTACCTAAGAACTATCATATCACATCTATAATTATTCGTGAAGCACACGAACAGACCGTTCACGGAGGCGTGGGCCACACACTGAGTCAGATCAGACGCGAATTTTGGATTCCGCAGGGACGGTCCGCAGTTGGTCGCGTGTTATCAAAATGTATTTTATGCAGTCGTCATAAGGGCGGACCATTTTCTCTTCCAAAAATGCCACCTTGGCCACGGGAGCGTGTGTCACGCTCGAGTCCGTTCCAATTCAGTGGACTTGATTACCTTGGATCGATAAACGTTCTCGTAGAAGCTGAACATCACAAGATGTGGGTATGTCTGTTTACCTGGTTAGCAATCCGTGCCATACATCTGGAATTTGTTTGTGACTGTTCAGCAAAAGAATTCTTGAATTGCATCATTCGGTTCGTTTCACGGCGTGGTACTCCGGAACGCATTATATCGGACAATGCCCCACAGTTCAGAACAGTGAAGACGGTTTTCGATAAATTGTGGCATTCTTGTTTGTGTGACCAAGCTGTTCGATCGTATGCAGCGGATAATGGTATAGAGTGGAATTTTACTACTGAGCTTGCTCCGTGGCAGGGAGGGGTATACGAACGATTGATTGGTATAGTAAACCGATCTCTCACGATTGCTATTGGTCGTCGACTTTTGAGATGGGAGGAATTTGTGACGTTGTTAACTGAAGTAGAGGCCATTACCAATAGTCGCCCCATCTCATATGTATATCGTGATTTGGACTCTGGATTTGCGCTTTGACCAATTGATTTTTTGTCTGATCTAGGCAACGTTGGAATGCCTGGAACCGGTCCTCCGCTAAGAGTAACCGGTCTCGGAAATGCAGGGCGAAACTTAGTACGGTACTGGAAATATCGTCAGAAACGGTTATCCTCCCTCAGGGAATTTTGGTATAATGAATACCTCTGGAGTCTTCGAGAGTGTGGGCAAACCGCACACAGCGCGCGACGGGGCGACATTGATGCGTCACCAGCCATCGGTGACATCGTTATAGTGAAAGATGTAAACGCACCATGCGGTGTTTGGAAATTATTGAAAGTCGTCAGTATACTGCATAGTCATGATGGAGCCATACGCTCTGCATAGGTTCGTCTACCGAACAATAGTATCGTGCGTCGGTCAGTTAGTTTTCTTTATCCTCTGGCGATCAATGCGTCGAAGTCCGATGACGACACCGATCAAAACTTTGATGGTTTTACTAAAGAAGAAGCAATCGAAGCAGAACTTCGTGCTGGAGTTACTACGGAGAGAGGTTCTTGTAACGTAGACAATGTTATTCACCAAAATCTTGCTGTTACTGCAATGTCAATCTATTTCTCGTGCGGACAATAGTATTCTCGTCAGGTTTGTGACATTTTGACAGTGACAATTCGAGGCGCAGTGCATAACGTTTATTCTTCACTTCAAATATGACAGACAACATTGCGGCTTCTGGAGTGTCGTGGAACTGTCAGTTCAACGAATGTAATCATAACTTTCTTTTGCTGTCGCTTCGTTTTATTGTTCCAGAGTCCGTCGGCCGAAATCATGTGGTTGAGTGTCCGCGGTAAACTGAGCTGATATAAAGCCATCAGCTACAACATTTCGAGTGTAATCACACCTCACAACCACAGCCTTTGCCTGATCATAACATCTGTGAAGCTACGTTTTCTTCGTTATCAACGTGTCCGACTCACTGAGTTGCGTCACTCAACAAAAGCTGATAATAATTGTATTAACAACGCTCAACTCTCCGTACTACGCGTAGCTCAACATGTTTTCAAAGACAGCAGTTTCTATATTGTGCAGCTCTTCTATATCTTGGCTCACCACAGAATCAAAGACAGTTGTTTCTTACGACGTCCTCAATAATCATCTCCTTTACAACATGTCAACATTTACTGGTTCTACAGCAAGTCAAAGAACAATTTGATCAACGATAATCTTATTGCGCTTACGATAAACCTCGGCTGCAGATCGAACATTCGTTAGGTGAGCGAACATTGTATGTATATAATTTTCTTCACGACACCAAGCTAGTCAACCATAAACAAACTGAAAATATCTGAAACGCATGAAATATTCGTGCTGATTTGCCTATAACTACACTAATTGTATTCAGGCCATCGAAAACCAATACAATACATTTTTAATGCCCTACACGAAATAGATAACCAAAGAAATGAAGCCTGACTATATATATTAAATCTGAAAATCGGGTTCATTGACCCTAATCCTATTGAAAACCTCTGAAAAGAAATGAAATATTTGTGTATTCTTGCTGGAGTCCACAAAACCGAGATCGTAAGACTACATTTAGCAAAGAGCCTTTTAAATCTCGTTTTTGGTCATTTTGTTCCAGAATGGAACACAAGACCAGTTGCCACTCTGCAGCAACTGATCCTTTAAAGGTGGCGAGTGGCGATGAGTCATAGGTTATAGATAGCAAGCACTATATTATCGCACCTAAAAATTAATAGTACGAAAATGCACACCTACACCCAACTCTTAACGTACACCACGAAGAACTACATTACAATACAGTCCAGTTCAACCCTAAATTACAAAATGCCCAAGGAAACGGAATTTCTTGTAATTCAGGTGCAAATCAATCCCCGTTAAAATTAAAAAAAGCAGTAGTGGTGATAAACAGCTTATAAGCATATATTTTAATGCGTATAAAACACATGTATATATTTGGCATTGGTATTTTTCAATACTGGCCAAGCCATAGAAATAATACTTTCAAATTTATATAATTTCGATTATTTCTGATTAAATAAAAATTTAATCATTTTCTATCCATTGCGCGTAGCCAAAATTTCATTTGATTGTGATTTCGATTGGATTTATTTTTGGAAGAGACTGTAGATTTTTTGAGAGTAGTTTCCACTTCATACATACAATGTATCTCACAATGATAACGATAATGTTCATCATAAGCTAAAACAATGAAACCAATGCGTTTAATATATTATTGCACACCAATACAGCCATCAATAAGCAAGAAATGAGAACTTAAAATGTGAGGAACTTTATGGCCAAAATGACAAAGTTGTCAGTAGGCGTTAGTTTTACGATTTTTAGGCAGAATCAAAAATGATGCTAGAGCTTAATCTTGCACAACAGGAACATCACATAAATTGTTATGCGTCACAAATAAATCGAATATCCCATTATAACGGATCATATCTTATCGTTTGTTCGACGATGAGTTATGATAATCAAAGCCAAACATTTTTGCAAGGTTAAATGCCATGAAATTAAAATACGCTCGACTTGATATGTTTGTTTAAATTAAGCATGCAAACGCACCTAAAATCAAGTCGAATCATATTGATCATGTCGAAATTTGTAACATCACATATTTTAGCCGTTTTATCGTCGGAAGTCGTAGCCAGAAGTGTACCATTTGAATTAACCGAAGTGTCGTTTATCCGACCTAGAAGCAATAAATTATAAATTTGTATGATGTACAGTACCAACGAAAAATGATTGGTACTTGCTAGATGTTCACTACTCGCAGCATGTTATACTACACTGCTTTCCTGGTGTTCGCTCGCTTGAAGAGTATGCATTTCTGGCACGTCCTGTAATTAGATGTTTTCATTAAGGGAGAATATTTTCCCTAATACGCCGACAATTTGTTTGGAAGCGCCAGAATCGATATGTTCACATGATTTCAGTGAACCTAAACGTGAGTACATTATTTTGTCAAGATCATAGTCAGTCGTCAGAAACGAGGCAAGAGAGAAACAGCCAGAAATTCGCGAATTTCGAAAGAACAAATATCGATTATAACCCAAAAAATTTCCATCCCTAAACAAGTCTCACATAATATTTCTCTGAAAAATATGAAAAATACAACTAAAATTTAGGCTTGATTTCAATTAATATTTACATTTTTAGTCGAATATTGAAGAGAGGGTGTACTGCACAAGGAGATGGCATTGGATTATTATCACGAGCGAAGAGTTAACCCAGATGCACCACCGGTTGATTAGATAATAGCTGACTGATGACATAAAGCAAACAACCTAAATAATTTCTTTATACAATCTGCGAAAAGCCGAACGCGTATTGTTTGCCATAGGTGCTGGCTTACCCACACTGGTGGTGGAGGAGACCACTGAATTTCTAAATCTCCATGTTCCTCACTCACCCGATACCTACATATTTAGCTAAATCCATGACATATTAATATCCTAAAATTTTTGGGTTTCTGGGTTCTAAATATCTGTAGACATATTGCTATTTCTAGTAATAAACCGCTGCTTTAGAACCTGAAAATAATTGCATGAGAGTTAAAAGTAGCTGAAAATGTTGAAATATGTAGCATAAGAACTAAATTTTATTCCACAGACTATGAAAATTACCCTGAGAATTAACATCGTCCAGTTTCCTCCGCTTTCCGCCAGGCTGCGGACATATCAGAGGTTACCCAAACTGTATAGTTTATACACTACTAAAGCAGCTAAAAAACACTGAAATTCTAAAAAGAAAGCGTTCAAATATAGGTCCTAAATAAAGATAAGAAGTAACACTCGGTAAGTAAGAATAATGAATGGTCTAAGCATTTATTCCATTTATCACCGCAGCGGTTCTAACCGTTTCCATTACCAATAAGACACGGCTTGATTCGGAGTCATTTTCAGCTTTAGTTTTACTAGCAGAACTATATACAACCTAGAATCACTGTTTTTACCGCAAAACGCACATGTACAGTACTCGCCAGAAATGAGTGCTGACGGTCGATCTTCGACCGAAGTTCGTTAAATTCAAAATTTTGTTCGTGCCGTGTTTGAAATTTAGGCGCGCTTTACTAAATAATGTGTTCGAGAACTGTTCGAAGTGAATTCAAGAATAAATAAACTTTAAGTTCTGTTCGTGGTTCGTTCGTTCAAAAGGTGACCCTAATTTGTGGCGAGTAATATAGTTGTACTTACTAAGATGAGATCTAAATTGCTTAACAAATTCGATGCCTTCGCCGTGCTGCTTCTTCCAAAACTTAACATGACCGTCGGCACTTGCGGTTATTAGGAAATCGGTTCTGAAACAACCATACGACGAGCGTCTTGGTATATAAACAAAACATTAGTCATGCTGCTGACATGAAATAATTTTACATGCCCTGAAATGCTTAACGAAACGTTAAATATAATTATAAGTAAGATCTATTCAATCTGAATATCTACAACATCAAAAGAGCAGTTCTTAGAATTATTAAAGTGTTACACAGCCTTATATACAGTAACCGCTGCTCGTTCGATATTCGCTCGCTGCTCGAATATTGCTCGATGTTTGCTTATGGCTCCTTGCTCGAAAAGTACTGCAACTGATGAAACTGATACATTGTATTACCAGATTTGATATTTGAAAATACCAAAAAAATATTTTTACGATTAGTGATGAGTTTTGTGTCGTGTATTCAGTAAATATTTATATCCATTGATTAATTTCGACTTTTCAGCTGATTATTAAAATACTGGCGCCATTGAGAAATATTTTGGCAACTTTTGTCAGTATACTTAGTGATAAAGAAAACGAAACGAAGTTAAACAAGTAAGTTTTTACATATTATTTCTATGGAAAAGCTACGCATTTCGAAAACAGATGTGAAAATTTCGGCCCGCGGCCCGGTCCTGGCATGCTGGCTGGGTAGGCCGACACCCGCTTACAAACGGCCAGGCCGACATGTTGCAGAACCGGGCACGGCCGAAAAGTTTCTCACATCTCACGTCTAGTCAAAGATCGAAAAATTAGTAAAAAATTCGATTTTTCGACACTTATTTTTATATCACCTTTATTCTTTGCATCAAGAGGGTCGACCCCAATTACAAACGGGCCGGGCTAAGCCGTTCAGCTCAGGGCTGGGCCGACTTCGATTTCCAACGGGCTTGGCGGAAATGTTACAGCTCAGGATCCTGCCGAAGAGTTTTGGTCCGTTCTTACCTGTAGTCAGAGATCGAAAAATTTGTACACAATTCGATAACTTTAAGTTTCCTTTATGAATGTTTTGTCACACTCATTTCACGTTTATTTTTGTATCACCAGTATCCTTTAGATCAAAAAGGTCTATATCCATTTACAAATGAATCGGGCTAAGCTGAAATTTTGCAGCTCCGGGCTGAGCCGTCGTCGGTTTCCCAAAAGCTGGGCAAAAAGTTTCGGCCCGTTCCATCCTCTATTATAAAATTTTACAGAATTATACTGATGCGGCTTTGCAACTGGATTGCAGTTACGAACAAAAAT
This sequence comes from Trileptium ribeirensis, assembly GCA_030248225.1. Classification (NCBI taxonomy): domain Eukaryota; kingdom Metazoa; phylum Nematoda; class Enoplea; order Enoplida; family Thoracostomopsidae; genus Trileptium; species Trileptium ribeirensis. The sequence continues at coordinate 23,167 of JASANE010017966.1, forward strand.
AAAAGAAAATCAAATAAACATTCGTAAGAAATTAACAGCCCACATCTACGCCTGTGGTCCAATCAAACCATAGCTACCTTAACAATACTTATAGAAAAATGGTCCACTTTAAAACTGGAAGGGGATAAAATTTGTCCTATAAAAATTTTGAATAACTGGGTCTTAATTTCATTTGCAAAATTACTGAGTGCGTCCAACTTATTAGCACCCACAAATTTTGAAATTTGTGGGTTTTATGTAATACCCACAAAATTTATGGTAAATTTTTTATCATCTCCTTTTAGTATCAAGGTGGATAATCTGTTACCCTTGACAATACACAACCAAGCGCAACTTGAATGAAATAATGTTTTTCAATTTGATTTGTTTCTTTAATATACTGTAAGGGCAATAAGTGACAGTCAACCTTAGAGCGAGCGAGCATTGCGACAACATATTTTTGAGTACCGAGCGAGCACCGGTCATTTCTGGGCGATATGATAGGTACTACCAGCACGCAAACTTATGTAAACTTAACAAAGTTTACTAATCACTATATCGAGATTGCAGTGCGTACTGAAGCATAGGTACACCTACGTCTTTTGCGTGTGCATCCAGTCAGCCCTCGATAGCATACGTCGATATGCTATATGTGGATATCACACAATACGACACAAGTTAGAATAAAAACAGCACCAGCAATATGTTTACCATGTCCGAAAGCCCCAAGTGAAAGCTATCAGGCTCCCACGACGATCGCTATAAAATTAGGAATTTTGGATCGAGGAACCGTGGGATGATGGAGCCATGCCCCCATACCCATGGAACCATGGCTCACATAGCAAAACCACCACCGGCAATGGGTTTACTTGGCTGGATACAATGATTTGGTTATATAGTGTTCTAGGTGTATATTTTTACTTGGTTATCTAGAGTTCAGCGTGTATATTTAATGCTTTATCATGGGTTTTCAATAGACTCAGTGTTAATCTGCAACGATTTCCAGAATATTGTCCGTCTTCAGTAGTTTGCTTACGTATTGCGCACAGGTCATCAAGAATTTTGTATATAGGTTTTCCTGTAGGCTGAACACGATGGTTTGGTTATCTAGAGACCAACACAACTACTTGATGCCTTGCCAGTTGTTTTCGGTGGGTTTAGGGTCATCGAGGCTTTAGGATTTTCAATGTGTTTAGGGTTCAAGACGCTTTAGGGTGGCATATACATCAAACACAGACTGTTACAAGTGATTAAACAAAATAACTTAAAAAAAGAATCGGCGCTCGCTCCATTTCACTATCTGTTCCGAGTTACTAGTGCTGGTCGGAGATAATTTCTCAGGGTCAATGTGTCAACTTTTCAAGAGAGAGTGGGGTCAGCGCCCGGACAGGAGGAACCAACCTCTCCTTTCCAATGTAGCGGAACGTGGCTATGAGTGTCACCCCAAAACCCCAGAAACACACATCGTCAAAATCGTCAGTGAGAATTCTTCGCCATGCTCGTTCTACGCACAATGTTCAGAATTCTATAAACCGTATTACGTTTGCTACAACTCGTGCAGTGAAAAATGTCGCAACTGCATACGGACCGCTAGAAACACTTATGGAATCTACGTTGTACTACACGCCAAACACAAAGACGTCGCTTGCCGAGAAACCAGGCCTAAATGTGTACTGAGATCCAGTGATGTAGCTTATACATTTTAGAACCTCTGTTCAAAAGCCAAACAAAACTACTCACGGCGTAGCTTCGACATGCGTAATATAATCACGGTGCATAAACGACTTTTCATACGCGGCTGCTTTCGGAATATTTCGGAGGTAGGTTTCTTCAAAATCCAAAACTGAAACAGCAGTAATGCAATGCACAGAACAGCGAGATACCTGAATTTTTTGAAACCGAGACATTCGAGCGGAAAAATGCAACTAATTTTCTAATGGTTTCTCCAAATAGGGCTGGGAGGGTGGCCCGGTATTTCGACCTCCCACCAACTTCCCACATCACCACCAGTTCATGCCCCATAGGTAAATTTTGGCTTGTCCGAGTTCATACCCCAAGTACTTCCCTGAGCCATAAAAAATTATCAAATTTTTGTCTGATGAGCTAAAAATATGCGATTTTTTCCAATTTTGTCTAAAAAATCTCTAAATTTTTCCATGCGTGGCTAAAAATGAGTAAAATTTGCCTTTTTTAACAAACAATCTGTTACCAAGTTAGACATTTTTGACGTTTTCTGACAGTTACAGTATTTAATATTCCCCCAGTTCACTACAACGGAGCCTTAGAAAATATACATATTACAAATTGTATATATAGATAAATCATCAAAGAATGCCGAAAAATACTTCAATTCGAACCTTTTCGCTTTCGTTTAGGCTGTTCCGGCACGGATTCAGATATGCTTGGCCCAATAAAATCACTATCATCAGCATCACTTCCGTCAGAACCATTATTCTTTGAAATATCTTCAGCATCGTCCTGGCCTTTGTTCATTTTATTCGCGGTATTTATACCACTAAACCAACATAACAGTGTAAATAAGCCAGAATAATTTCTGAAATCAAAATGATACACAATAAACAACATTCCCAGCATAAGTACATAACACGCCGATTAAGGTTAAACATTATGGATTTTTAATAAACGCTGCTCAATGTGGTGGCACTACTAGTTTAAGTTATTGGTCGACTATGATGTTGAATGTTCCAGCTCAGGGGTACGTGCTGCCGCTATTCCTAGACCTCTAATAATTCCATCGGCACGGTTGACCATGTGCTAGATTTGTAGTGGAGTATGCACCACTAGGGTTGTATTATATGAACGAGGCTTTTGCATAGTAAAGATGCCAGACCGCGACCCATTGAACGACCGATGTTAAAATATTGCTCGCTCAGTAGAAACGAGGCCAGTATTTCTAGCGCGTGCTCAATATACTCGAACAGATTTAGAATTTATCAGATGGATTTGGGATCAACTAAAACCGAATCACAGCGGGTAACCTAGTTCGATTTGGAAGTTCAAAGCAAGATATATGGGTTTCTAAAATATATGGGTTTCTTTGGAAGGTCAAAGGAGTGACAAAATGTTAACCGCTTATTCTCTGATATGTTCGGTTTCCGGTTCTCTAAACCACTATCTGAACTCCTGTCGCTTGGAACAATAATGATACTACCAACCAAGAGGTAATTAAGAATAACTGACCGATGAACAGCTAACTGCACAAATGTAGACCGAATACGACAGACCTGTACTGTGGGTTTAAATGAAAAACATTAGCCAATTACAAACAGGCTTCGCAATAATTTAGTAAAACCAAGCAGACTATTTTAAAAATTAGGCGTTATAGCAAAATCAGCAAGCCGGTTTATTGAAATTTTACAAAGATAAACAGAAACCAGGGAAATATATTCAAATGCTGCAAATAAAATGCTTAATTTGATCAACTTATAGGCCGATGTTAACTCTAGGGGTCGTTATAACGTTAGAAAAAAGAACAGGGAGCGGGGGCGGTAGCCCCCGATTTAGGCTTAGTACATAGCTAATATTAGGTACTTAGCTTAGGCAAGACTAAGGCTTAGTATATCGAGAACGGCATGGCATGCATTATACTTCGGCCCTTAAAGTTGACATGGGCCATGTTATACATACACTAGAACCAGGGATTTTAATTCAGCCCGAAAATGCCGAACTTTGAAGATACAGTCATAATTTTAGTACCACTCGACTGAGCTCGGTAACATCGTTCAAAAAATATCTATTTCGACCACGATTATAAAACAATTTTTTTCGAATTCATTTGATTCCCAGCGGTCCCACAAGATACCTAAAATTTTCTCGACTAATGCGAAATTTTACCTACCATTCGAATTGCATGGACGAGCTAATCAATGGTTATAATAGTATATAAAATTATACATTTACCGAGAAATTTTTTTTAAGAAATATCCGTGTTGAATGGTTGCAAAAGTGACCAAATTCGGCCTGGGGTAAAAAAATACTCGTATACACATATAACATATACAACTCTTCCTATAATGAAATATTCGTTTGACCTGAGAGTATAGACCAATTTCCCCTCTTATAGGAGTCATGTGGACCATTTTATCATTTGGGGACTGAATCGACACAGGTATAGTGCCGTTCCAGATATAATTACTAAGTTCCACATCTTAAACCCCGCTCAGGTTTTGTCCCATCCAAACCGTGGTTAACTCGCTGTAGACCCAAATTTTACAGCTGCTATATACAATACCACGTTTTGCGAATACGACAGTTCCTAGGGTCCTGTATGTATCGATGCAGGTAAAAAGAACAACTCAATGAAGTGGAACGGAGATTATTGGCAGACCAAACACTTAGGCTTTCCACATCAAGAAGAGCTTAGTACACATTTCCATTACTCTCGAGTAGTTACATCTGCTGCGTTTACCGTACAACATAACCCCGAACGACACAAATTACTGGACGCCCCAGTGCATCGGATGCAATATGAACAAACTATCCGCGATATACGAGCAAACTTACCTGACCGCATTGTGAACATGACCTAAAGAAAAGCTAGTTTCACAAGCAACCGCTACTGCATACCCTTCCATATATGAGCAACCGAGCATTAGTTGCGTAATAAGCTGCGCCATCTGCGCAATTAAACACACCGTCACCGGTATGCAATTTGCAACATATGCAGCTCACGTGTGTACATAGGCTTGTTGTTTAATCCGCCCGCTAGACATATACTTATGCTATCAAAATTTACTACAAAAATAGAATTACAGAGTAACGAAAACAATCATAAATATTTCGAGTTCTAATAAATGAATGAAATAAAAACGAAAGAAAATTTTTGTAAATTGCTATGTACATTACATATATTTCTGTTATAGAGAAAGCTGCACAGCGTTACGCCGCTGTTATGTTATAATGTCCCCATTGTTTGGAACCTATTTACCCCAGTGTTAGGCACACTGCCGATTACAGTGTGTCTTAGATAACCTCATGTTTATTATAAATTTTTTCAATGTTTCTTTTCTAGCTAAGGGTATCAACTTTTCGACGGTGTCAAGCACGCCTTCTTCGCGGTGTGCGGTATACTCTCGTCAACATGTATATGGTGAGGGTACAAATCGCAAGTTTGATAACGCTGCACAGCACTACTGACTAAAACACCGCATTAAATTACACAGTGTCCGTTACTTTCGCCCGAAATTGGTAGCTAAGGATGTGAACAACACAGTAAACAAATAATGCAGTAGCTAGGGGTGTGTCGTACACACTCGCGTATTGACCCTGATTGTCTATACGGTAGTGTCGCGCCAGGGTTTTATCAAAACTGACCCTGGGTTCAGCTTGGGTCCAGCAATTTTTTGGATCAGAAAAACACTGTGTCCAGACATACAATTTTTGGCTCGAGAATTTCACGAATTTATACACAATAAAGAAACGTAATTTTACATTATTACATAATTACAAATACATAAATTATTCTCTGTCTGTCCAAAGGATAAAGGATGAGGGCCTTCCATGAAACCAACTATGAGCACGTGTAAGCATAAACGACTCAAAGCCTGCACTCTGTAATAGAATTTATTAGTAGACCCTGTCTCCTAAGCCGAAATTGCCCTGGGCCCAGCAAAATTTTCTGGGGTCAAGACCAACCTGTGGACCAAAAATATTGGCCGGAACTACACACGAACAAAAGTTCCAACCGCCGATTAGTTCCACTCCTTCTTAAACAGGTCGTAAAACTTCAGTCGACTATGGCCTTACAATGGTTCCAAAGATCACCAGGTTCCTTTTAGGAAACCGACAACATAGCGTAATCACATGCCTACAGTCTTCGCCACAATTGACCGCTCTCGCTCTTTGCTATTCAGCAACATGTTTGGGTATTAGCTTATCAAAATTTTAAAATCTTAAATTTATTTTCTTTTGCGTCTCTAATTTTTATATTTTAGTGTTGTTTTTGTTAATATATACCTATGTGTAGTCAAGAGTTCTAGTTCAATTTAATTTTAGTCTGGTGTTAGTGCTCGTAGGATCAGCGGCGGAAATAGTGATTCGGCTTGACATACGTTTACTTCCTCATTGTTGTTTCAATCCCGAAGCTTACCTAGCTAATGTTCTGTTTGTAATTTTTGTGTGTTTCGGTTTTATTATGTTTGTTATCAAAGTGGGGGTTGCGAAACCGAGTGCGGAGGTTCAAAGCGTTGAATATATATCAGTGCTTTTATCGCAGTCCTACTGGAAAGGCGCCTATACTCGGCGCTTAGCCCAGTGGATTAGCAAGTTAAACTTTTGGAGACGCCTATACTCGGGTCTCTTGTTACGTTGTACGTGACTTATTACTTATATAATTATTCCTGGAGCGCAAAGAAGGCGCGGAATTTGAGACTGGCTCGCGAGAGAGCGTGGTGAAGCGAGTTACCAGCTAAAATGATAGGAATTAGTGAAGTTGTCGGAGGGTTCCTACTCAGCTCATAGCGTCTGGTACTCGAAGCAGCTGCACAACTAAGTATCCAAATTGGTTTATTATCTTATTTAATAATATTATCCCTTTCCTTATAAAATATGCGAAGTGGTCATAAGTCTGATGGGAGCAGTAGTTAGTAGAGACGTACTAGGTTTAGTAATACTTTAAAAATCTCGACCATTGTGTGTCGAGTGAGTGGCAACCAGGGTGACAATGCAAGTGGGACTCGAAAATATTAGTAGTGTAACTGCGTCGTCTGGCAGCCTTCCGGTGCCGTCGGTGTGGGAGCATTATTCTTGAGTAGACCGGACGAGTAAGAGGACTTGTTCGGACGACCAAAAACTTGAGCATCTTACCTAAATATCAGTATCGTCATCCGTCCAGGGGCATACACTGAGCAAACTTCAACTGCGTAGTAGTCGACCGCTACTGTACAGTTTTAATAACGTGGTCTGGCAGCCTTCCGGTGTCGGCCTGTGTAATATAACTGGCACTATTAGCGTAAATCTAAGGCTTAGGTTGAGGTAATTACATAATCGAATGCTGCACTCGCCTTCCGGGAGTGTGTTGTGTTAAATCCATAACGTTAGTACCGTAGCACATAAAGTTAAACCGCAATCACTATCGCTCAAGTGTAACCCTTAAACAATAGCTTTGATAACTTAAAGACAATAATTAGGTCAAGAAATGGGCTGTGTGTCCGCGCATTTCCGGTCATGAATTTCCAGGATTTTTTGAGCGAATTTCCAGGATTGTTAAATGCAACAATATTGGTGAAGGGATGAATTTTTAAGCCCTGTGAAGATTCTTTTTTCATTTCGAGTACTTGGTTTTGGATTTCGTTGGTCGCGGACACCCTGAGTCATACGATTTTCCCATAAGAAAAAATTACATAAGAAAGTATTATACATATTTTGAACAAGCGTAGAAAGTTGAATAAGCTATGTACGCATTAAAACTCACTCACTGGCTAGTCATGATTGCTTCTTCGTCTGAAGCACAAATAAAATTCAGAATATATAGTTATACTCTGGAACCCCAACAGAGTCAATCTGTTTATAACTGAATCAAATGAAATCTGAAACCAGTAACTACAAACAAAGAAACAATGTTGTGGTTCAAGAGCCTATATATATTCTGAGAATTATTAATTAATGATTCAAAGGCGATGATAAATAATATATAAAAGTATGGCTCCAGGAGTTGATGTGGGAAAATCTGAAAGAAAAAACAAAAGTTTAACAATTTTTAAAAAAATACAAATTTTGTTGAAAAATGTTTATGAATTTCCAGGATTTTTCTGGCGATTTTCCAGGAGTTGCCTCTTTTAACAGTACGGCCCTTTCAATTTCCAGGATGCAGAGCTAATTTCCAGGACGCGGACACCCGGCATGGGTAGCTTTAAGTTAACCAAGATCTAAAGTACCAGAAAGGGATTGTCGAGAGTAACAATTTAGTGGCCGAAGTGCAGAGGGAAAGCAAAACGTCAGACTGTGCAAATCTAGTGTCAGACTGTGTATTAGTGACGTCAGACTGTGCAATAGTGTCCCGTGGAGTAAAAGTGTGAGCTACAACAACTTCGTACTAAAGAATAGTACGGCCTTTTGGTTCCGAGAGCTGACTCAGTCGTTACCGAAGAACTAGTGCGAAGTCCGCGTGATCTAAAATACGGTACAAGAGAACGGTACCAAAGGTTTGCAAAACGAGCGTCGAGGATAGTACGAAAGTCTAATACGAGTACCAAATTAGTGTCGCGAGTGATCTATGCTTTAACGGTGCCTAAAATTTTATCGTTTTGTAATTAATATTCTATATCCGTGTCTGTTGACCGAATATCTGGAACTCGAGCAATAGAGTCGAGCAAGGGTTACGTCACATCGCAAAATATAAGGCACGAGTACCGCTCACGAAAAAAAGACGCGCGCCATATCAAGCGTCCCACCTGCATACTATTGGCCACACCTCGAACCGCAATCCTCCCCCGACCCCTTTTTAAATACGATAGCCGACATAAAGAAAAATCCCCATCTAACCCCTACCCCCAAGAAACAACATAAAATAACAGTAGCCTGGTCAACCCCTTACAGTAGTGGTTGCCCAACGAAAAATAATAAAACCAAGAAGAAACCCACTAGGCATGTAATAAACAACAATTAAAATTTCAACGAAATATCTTGTTCTTACAATCGAAAAATCGCATAGTTTGCTACAACGTTGGCATGGCACCACCTGACAATATGGTTGGTGTGATAACAATGGTTAACTTATGGAAAACTTTATGCTACGTATGCTAGTCGGTAACATTCTCAGTAAATTTAATTTGCCTAACATTGGCGGGGAATGTGGGGCATGGTCTGGGGCCATTCATATATATCTCATGGGTATGATATATATATGAACGGCATAGCTGAGGCAGGTTTTCCACAGCTTGTTGACTTTCCGACACGTGAAAATAATATATTAGATCTTATTTTATCAACTTCTATTCTAAATGTTACAATCGTAAGCGTGATTTAAATTTTTCAAACTCAGACCATTTTTCGATTAAGCTTGTGATATCCATAAATTTTTATCTAACAAAAAATGGCCCCAGTAATGTTTGCTGTGATATCAAAAAAGCAAGTTTGCCAAAAAAAGAGTACCTAAGTAGCACCGATTTGGGCACGGTTTTGTACAGTGTTCGTAGTGTTGAGTTTAACTTTTTTGTAATATAATAAATTATGCTTATAGATTATAAAATATAAATATGCATATGCATCTGCCTCATAAACACCTTGCTTAAATATGTAACGAAAATACTCTGCATTATGATATACGAAAAACGATTGTCATGATTAGGATGTACGAAAATGATATATTCGGTGTCTAGTATCGCACAAACATAAAAATACAGAAAAAATGTAAGAAACTTTGTGATTTTGATGAATATATCATAGTTGTCGATAGATGGTAGGAGTGGTTGCTCCCGACAAGCCGTATTGACACCGTATGAAAGTTTCGCATCCCCTGCCTCTCCCATTGTGTGCCGAAATCGCTCGAAAAGAAAATTTTAGTAAAAATTAGCGAAAATTGGGTTAAAATCGCGAAAATATCGGCGGAGGAATACTGGGAGGTCTGCTCCACATCACCTTTCGCCATATTTTCAGTTTTTGTCACCACACCTTTTCCATCACGGCCCCGGCTATCCCCCCCGAGACCTCCTGGTCAGCATATATAGCTAAGGGCTTAACTTTATATCCTTGAAGAAGAACAGCTTAATGCTGGGGGTTCTGAAGCTGTAAAACCCAAAGGCTTAATTTCTACCTTAATATGCAGCTTATAGCAGGTAGATACGTACCCAGGAGGAGGAAGAATCTATAATCCCCGAAACCTTTTGCAGGCGAAATATTCTGATATTAACATGCAAAATGGTAGAATATTTCGCAACCCCAGTACAGCTAGAGTGCCTACTAGCCATGAATTGTCCACCAAATCAAGCAATTTATTGCTAGGTTCATGATAATGACTTTAGCTTAAATTAACCATTTCATGCCCGAATTAATTTGTGTATCGTGCAATGTTTGACAAACTCAAGCCTGCGTCAGAGATCGAACCCGAAACGCACGAGTAAAACATGTGTACGCAAACCACTGAGCTATCTGAGAGATGTTGCTCGGTTCCTTAAGGAACCTCACAATGCGAGCGAATAACAACGCACGTTCAAACGTACGATATACGACAAACTCAGTAAACACAACGAGTCGCAATGTGCGTTTGGCCCAATTGGACCTAGTGGGCATGAGAGGATTAAGGTATAGGCCTGGTGTACCTTAATGTAGAAAGTAGCTTAGGCCTAGATCAACACAACATAAATTTTACGCTCTTTCAGCATATCTGCGCAATAAATTCGTCTTGGACATAGTTTTATGCAAATATTTCTTATGGTCATATGACATTGTGCTCTTAGTGGAGGCAACACTAGGGGGTAAATACGTTTATATCGTTAGAAAAAATATCAGCTTTGAGCGGGGGTTCGGCGAGGCAGCCGCTGTACTTAGGCTATGGCTTTTACATCTACATATAAAAACCAAAACTTAATATGCCTAGGCTAAAACTACGGTTTGCATGCCGAGAGGGCTGTAGCCGCTCAGGGTTTTGGCCGTGCGGTTTATAGTGGCGACGAGAGGGGGAACTCAGCCCCATCGACGTCGTCTATGGGTTCGGTACCCGCGGCGTCGCCAGGGAGATTGGACTACCTGTCAGGAAGGTTGCCCAAGCCTCTTGGGTGACTGGAGGGTTTCTTTGTGGCCCGGGCCATAGTGGGTAACCCAACCTTCTCTATGAGCATGTATAATTTAATCTAGCAAAACATTTCTTAGCATTTCTGTATACCAAATCATTAGTATTGGTACCACGGCCGAGAATATTTGTTAAATTTAGGGAACGGCAATCATTTATTCGCTGTAACTTATTCATCTGGGATTTTCCTATTATTATTATTATTATTATTATTATTATTATTATTATTATTATTATCTGTTACAATACGACGCTCTTGGCGCAAAAAGGTCCACACACCGAGACTGATTGCGTGACCCTCCCGCAAATAGCTGTCTCCATCTGTTCGCCGATCGGCTTTTCCTGTTGGAAGCCGACGACTGACACCTCCGAGGATCCGGTATTCCCCTGAGCCCTCGGACATTCGGTATCTATGGTATTGCTATCTCATTACTCACTAACTGCTCAAGCGATAGTTCGCATAGTTTTTACTTTTCATTGTTCACCTGCATCCTATCATTGATACTGAACACTGAAGTGTTCATACCAGGGTCAGTAGAATCCAGTCTTGTTTACGCCGTAATGCCTAAACATAGTTACTGCTTTTTCACGTTATGCTATATGTGAATGATGTAGCATCGTAGATTTTTTATGTGCTCTATTTTCAGCAACGTTCTCAACTACTGTTCAGCATATCGTTCCGTTTTTAAGTTCACTATATTTGCGAAGATAAACCATTTTTGTATTTTAAAACAACAGCTCCATAGAAAAATAAATACATAAACGGCTGAACAGTATTCACCTTGAGTGCCCAGCTTCTGAGGCCTACTGTGGCACCGACCTGACTGCACAACTGCTTAGATAAATTTTCTAAACCGATTTCTTGGAACCCAAAAGTAGCCTTTAGTTTGCAAATCTTCCTAACCCGTTAAATTTTGAATATAATTGCTACCAACCGGGTTACGAATTCCTAGAATTGCAAATTTCGATCCCTAACTGTTGGTTTTAACCCAACTGCTTTCAGTGGAACATTGCCTGCTGGGTGCATACTTCAGATTGAAAACAGGGTGCGTGCTGAGTCAATAACACGCTTTCATCAACCCACAACACGGTCGACCATGGTCCAGAAACCGACCTTCTCTTCAAACACCAGGAAGATCGCCTCACTGTCCGCTCCAGTACAGGCTAGCGCGACAGCCGTCAATGCTCTAGGTACCACCGAATCCACAAGTTCTTCGAGCGATCCAACCAACCCTGTCTCCACCATTCGTCTCTTATTCGCTGCTGTCGCATCACAGCATGCTGGTCACGTACGCTCTCCGAATTGGTGACGAGGAAGCCAAGCGCTGCCCATGTCTCGACCCCACCGGGCTCCCCGAAAAAACCGCGATCTTGATGAAGCAGCAGCGAGCATCAAATTCTTAGTTCCTTCTTCCACCATCGAACAAGTCGTCTGTATGGGCATACTTCGTTCTCCCCATCGCCGAGCCGCTGTTGAACAGACTCATGGAAGACAGAGACTTCTCAAACTTCGCCTGGTGTCATCAACGATAATCAAATCCGTCTTCAACGAAGGAAAGAAACTTCGTCAATATCCTGAATATAGGTATATATATCTACGACTATCTATGTCTGACGGAGAGAGACGTAGACTATTCGCTCTCCATACCAAAACGAATGAATTGAAGAGGGAACTGAAGGCAACTACAGGTAATAACGACAAGTTTGTCGTCGTTAACGAAAAAAACTCGTTGTGTTTGATGTTGTAATCATGAAAATGATCAACTGGTGAGAGGCAAACACAACCCAGTGGACTACTCTTTTAACGAGATGAACGGGAAAGCATTTGTTAATTTAAACTGACTGATGGGATTATTTCATCGGCTGAGAAAGTTGGTCGTGTCGGACATCCTGGCGACATAATAAACTGTAAATTGTTAAATGCCCGAAGTGTATGCAACAAACTATGCGACCTTGACGAACCCTTGATATCCAAAGAATATGGTGTGATTGATATTACAGAAACATTGTTAAATGACACTATCCCGGGCTCGTTGCTCAATGCTAATGGACTGTATCGGGTTATTCGCAATGATAGAGCTGTCTCCAAATTTGGCGGTGTAATGTTTTTTGATGCAAGAAAATATTAAGTTCACCGAAATGATTAGTGAGCATACATCAATTTTGAATGCGTATGTATTGATTTACTTATTCTGACAAAGCATATGTTAATATATGTGTACCGCCCTCCGAATAACGCTGGCTGTATCAAAGGTATGGTGAAATGTATTAATGACGTTTGTGATGTGTCCTGGCCATCAACTGTAGTAGGAGTCTTCAACTTGCCTAAAATAGATTGGATATCCGTGTCAAATCCGAGCAGTCATATTTACGAATGTTTTATGACTGGTATTTGTCAAGCAGGGCTACAACAATTGGTAATGTTTGCTACACGTTGCGTCAACGTTTTAGACTTAGTATTCACTACTTTCCAACCGTATCCTCTGAGTATGGTCACCTTGTTTACTTAGGTGATATTGATATATTGTAGCGAGTTCAACGATATTTTACTCGCCAGTTTTTTAGTAGACTCAGATAGGAAGAAGCGTCATATCCTGAGCGAGTCGAAAAGTTAAAACTGGAACCACTCGAATTAAAGGCCACTACACCACGACCTAGTAATAAAATTACCTTATAAAATTATTTTCAGAAACATAGATGCATGTGAAAACTTTTTCGCTTTTTCTAGCACATTGCACACTCGCGGTTATTCTAAAAAGTTAAAGAATTCTTAACGTCTTACATTTTTCTTAAAGAAAAAATTCAAAACAAACATTACGAAACATTACTTCACCATCCGTGTTATCGATGCATGGAACTCACTGCCTGAGCTCATTGACAACAAACCGCTGGTTAATGCCCTAATGCGGCATTTACGTTATAAAACGCTCGCCATTGGAAGATTTGTCCCTGTGTGATCACGACCATACCTTGACGCATAGAACTCGGAAGGATATACTATACAGCACAAGTAATGGTGTCGCGGGCATCGTGAACATCACGCTATGGTGTCTTCGACATCCTATATTTGACCAGTTGTTTAAGAAAGGCAGGAAAATTAGCTATGTGAAATTTCGAATTATTTATGCTATTTGATTATATCCCTTAAAACATGCCGTTTAAAGCTTTAGCTAGGAAGTGCATGGACAAAGCTTGCACTCTATGAACTCCCTACAGCGGAAAAACAGCAAGGTATCACCCCAAAGGACCTTCATCACCGCCAGCTAAAAGTTAAGGAATCCATGACACCATACATAAATGCTGATGGTGTCCGAAACACCATATATAATTGCTTAGAATACAGTGTTGGTGTTCTGTACACAATATCGTTCGCAAGCGAAACGGCGTTACGCAGTCTGTACGTGGACAAAACTTCCACGTGGCGGGCAACTTATCACATAAACGCTTCATAAGCTGCAAATCATTCAAAATTTTATTAAAACAGTACATTTTGATCATTTTTTGCGATATAATAGAAACCTTTAACAGTGTAATTGAAATAACCCCTAAATTACCTTGCCATACCCGTGTTGTAATGCATAATTGTGCTATACTTCTATTAACTGCTCTTGATTTAAAAATCTGTTGTTAGTGATGTAAACCCTTACAGATTTTTTTGTTTATTTTATGATTGTCAAGTATCGATTGAATGTCGCCCAATAGCAATATCACTTTTCACAAGGTGGGTTCAAGGCATTCAAGTTGTTACCCTTAATTTTGTTTAATAAACATTTTTGTTGTTGTAACCATAACTGCAATTTTTTGCGACTGAGAAACTTTTTTTTATACAATTCTCGGAATTTCTAAACATAACAAATTCCATTAAAATACAGTAGAAGTACACTTACATTCCCGTTAATGTATCAAGTGTAATAGTTAGGGCAACCAAAGTTTACACTCAAATCCGACAGGTATCTGAACCACAGCCCTGGCATGCATATTGTAAAATTTTAAGTTGTTTTACACTCTCTTAAAGTTACAGTTTCCAAGAATTAACAAAATTCATATGACCAGAAATACCGGAGGGGATGAGGTCCATGACTTCTGAACGGGTAAGCCAAATGAGGCCAAATTTGGTACGGATAATCTACAATGTGCTCTATGGCATTTAGCGTCAAAATCCACCTGATTTGCCCAAACCATCCCCCCTTTTCGAGTTATATCCATATTTATATGAATTTCTGCTATGGATACAATATATTGAGAACTTTTTCATTTTTAAAGCAACTAAACTTTCAAGATTTTTATACACACAGCACAAAATACGATATATATGTAACAGGCCCGTTCCGGCCCCGTTACGCGTCTCTTCAGTAATTTCGATGTCAAAATTATTCGGGAACATCAAGGAACACATTCGGGAGAATGGGGAGATTCTGGTACCGTGAACCAGCGGTAAAGTCCACTGCGTAATTAGGTCACTTCTCATGATTCGATTAGTATTCTATAACGCGATTCGTTTACCATTTAGGCCAGGATCCGTTTATCATTTTGTGTGTATCCTATAATCTGATTCGTTTATCATTTTATGCCGTGATCCGTTTATCAATTTTATGCCGCATTTTATAATATGATTCGTTTATCATTTTATGCCTTGATCCGTTTATCAATCTTATGCCGTATTTTATAATATGATGCGTTTACCATTTGTGCCATGATCCGTTTATCATTTTGTGTGTATCCTATAATCTGATTCGTTTATCATTTTATGCCGTGATCCGTTTATCAATTTTATGCCGCATTTTATAATATGATTCGTTTATCATTTTATGCCGTGATCCGTTTATCAATTTTATGCCGCATTTTATAATATGATTCGTTTGTCAATTTATGCCTTGATCCATTTATCATTTCTATGCCCTATTCTATGACGTGACCCGTATATCGTTTGTGCCGGATCCTGTAACATATACCATCTTTGTTGCGTGTCTGATCACCGGGACGAGTGTTGCGCGAAGTAATTGGAACGAAAAATGAGAATTAGGCTGTTTTAACCGCTTTAGAAGGCAGAGCAGTAATGCGGCGTTCACGTTATAATGTCCCCGCTGTTTGGAACTTTTGACCCCCTGTAGTCGCGACCCTACCGTATAGACAGTCAGGGTGACACCCATACTGTAAATCAAATGCCGAGGGTGTACGACACACCCGTAGCTACTAAATTTTTTCTAGACAGTGTCGTACACACCCTTAGCTACCAATTTGGCGCGAATTAACTATAACGGACACCGTTTGTAGCGAATGCGGTTTATTAGTCAACTGTCCTGTGGAGTTTTTCCTAAATTCTCGATATTTGTATCTAGCCCATATGAACATTGCTCAAATAATTCCGAACAGTGCCAATAAAACTGCCAGAAGACACGGTGTGCCTGACACTGTCGGCAAGTGGTAATACGCGTAACTAGCTACCGTTGAAAAAATTTATTAAAAACATGGGGGTGTCTAAGACACCCTGTTGTCAACAGTGTGTCTGACACTGTGTGGGGTACATAGGTTCCAAACGTTGGGGACATTATAACGTGAACGCCGCATAAGCCCCGAACCGACAGGAAATGGGGATCAGGCAAAACCTCAACCAGTCGCCTCTATACGTTAGAGTTTTGAGGGTTACGACCGTCCGGGAATAGGAGGCCCCTGGCTGCACATTCGAGAAAGCACATTTATTAAGACCGAAATCAAAAATATTAAATTTACTTGGTTTTAGCAATATACTAGGTAATGGTTACAGAAAACAACAAGTAAAACTAAGCGTAATCACACTTTTGGTAGTCTTCGCGAGCATGCGGAACGACGGATGCCGGGTTGATTCGAAGGCCCGCCACCGTTTACGGTGCCGTGATCCTGAACATAATCACCATAGACGGGTAGAACACGTTGGCAAAGGGTGAGGGGACTTCTAAAACCGCTCCGGACAACGCCAGAACTTCACTTGTAATACGTAGAGACAATCGCTACTTACGCTAGGTAGGATTGTCACTGTTGAACCCGGATGATCTCTTCCCATGTAGTTGGGACATATCATATATATATAATATGTGCTTGTATCTACTTATGTGTGTGTGTCCTGCGGACGATTTTTAGGCAAAACCGCCTTGTTTCTGTAGCCTATTGCGGTATGCAACCGATACAAAGCCATCACTCTCCGACATTCCCGTCGCCGTATCCCGCGTCAGAACCAGCGCGTGCGACCCCTCGTTTTGTTCACCGCGACCAGTCGAATCCAACCATAGGCTTTGAACCTCCGCCCGAATCCCTGCTGACCCGCTGCAGCCACGCAAAGATGCCTAGAAAGCCGTTGCCAACTGCTGATGGGCGTCGATAAATCGAGATTTTTCCCTCCACTCTAAAATGGGCGAATCGCCCCTCGTTAGATTCGTCTCGATGAGACATTTCCAAAAATACCCGGCGGGTCTCGCTCCGCCGCCCCGTTAACCCGTACGACCAACAAATGCGCCCCCCATTGTAGCCACGACTCTCTCTAACCGCACCAATTTTAGTGCCGTCTTTACTCCTGCCGCCCCTCGTTCAAACCGCCGTTGGACGCTGAGTCCAACGATACCCGGCGGGCGTCGCTCCGCGCATCCGTTAACGCAGGAGAGCCCGCAACAGCTCCCCATACTAATACATAGAGGAACCCACAAGTGGGTTCCGACCCGCTGTTACGTCTAACCCCCTCATGTTTGGTATCAATTGACCCCGTTTTCCGTCCTGAGACCGAATTTGGCCCCAGCCCCTCGAAAATCCCCCCGGATTCCCCTTGTCCCGCTTCCCTTCCCGCACCCGCCTCGTGTCCTCGCTGTCCTTTCGCTTTTGTACTCGTTCTCTCTCTAACCGACGTTTCTGGTCGGTTTTCTTCTTTGTTGCTGTGTTGTTGTTGTTTTTGGTGTGTTATGAGTGTGTGTCTATTCTGAGCGACCTTTCTGTCGCTCAGGACGCCGACATGTCTAGTGTGTGTTGTGTGTGTTTGTGTATGTGTTCGTGTGTCTTGCATGAGTATTGGAGATATATATATGTATACATCAGGACACCGAAAAAACGGACGGACGAGGACAACACACACAAAATTGATTAAAATTTCAGAGTTTTACGGACGGACAAAGTATGGACGGATAGGACGAACGGGGGGGGGCGACTCTAGGGCCCTCCCGCGGACCCTAGGGGCTCTGTAGCAGGGTCCCTGAGTAGTAAGGAGTGCGTTAAGGCTTGCCCCGTCTCTGACCTCGAGACGGACGTTTTCCGTCGCAGGTTCCCCCCAGTGAGCCGATAAAACATAGGCATTCGCATGGAAATTTCAAACAAACTCGATTTCTCTTGAAGTTCTACGCTGTCCTCATGCCCAATGGGGTTAAAATCACAGATGGTCAACTTCTGAGTACTCGGAAGATTAAAACTTAAAGTCGGCAAATTTAATTGAAGCCGACTCTCTTTAAGGACATCGACGGTTTACGGTAGCCGTCAAGATTCAATTTTCCGGAAGTGTCCCCAATTGGACACTGAATTAAAACCCGAAAAATGGGCGTTGCCCGACTAACGACGATTGGATAGCGACGAAATCGCTATCCTAAACTATGGGCAGAAAATTCGAGGCGACGACCAACGCGTCGACTCGTCGAATCAGTTGGACTTCGACAACGCGGAGTTCGGTCGACTTTACTGACCGGCTCCGACGCAGTATTTCGGTGTTTTGTAGTTTTCATACGCTTCTGCTTTGTTTGGCTTTTTCGTTCTACTTCGTGGCGACTCGATGGACAAAGGATTTCCGCGTAGGTATATACCTCACGAAGGGGGTTCAGCTGGTGCTGCCCCGAGGACCGACGTTCGTAAGTAACCGAAGGAGTAGCGGTAGCAGGGGTTTATTTTCCCTGCCAGTTGAAAAGTAACAGGCCGTTCGTTTAAGCACCCCGATCGTAGCACGTCTTTGCCTGTAGGAAGAAACTTTCACGTTTGGGCTTCCAACCCACTGAAATGCTACACCTGACCTTGCCTGGAATTAATTACCGAAGTCGAGTTCCTACGTAGGAGACGTTAGGCGCACTAGGACACACTCGTACAGAGCGTAGTGAGGACTGATCAACCGGTTCCAAGTCTTTCTGATTCCCCGTGGTCTTAGGTAAGGCACAACAAACTGGACGCCTCTCGTCCAAGTTTTACATGATTTGCTTCTTTTGAGTTAGGATCAACGAATTTTCCTGAGCCGACCATGGTAAATTTTGTGAATGTACATGGCACACAAACTAGGGAATCGTTCAATGGTTTTGGTATTCTGGTTTCCAAATTTACAGCTTAGTTGAACGTTCAATGCTCATGCCGTGTTTGAGCTTGGACAGAACCGCAGATTAGGGACGGGGGACTAGCCTCCGTCGGGCTTTCGTAAGCCCTTAAAATTTCTTCTATCTCGCCGAGTTAAGAAAATTTGGGGATATAAAAGACTAAACAATTTCTAGGCACGCTAACTTGAGCTTAAGGTCTTTGCTGTTTCACGGAATGTTGTCTCGGAATCATTTTACTCTTATGTTTGAATTTGATCTTAGAGCACATGGACGACTTACTCAGTAGACATCTTGTTGTACGCTAATCTTGTTAGGACGACTGACCGGAGTATCTTTAGGTGTTTTCTTGCCCCGTGTAACCAAAATGAGCTGGAGGATCACGCCCCCAGCTGAGCAAAAATCCGCCGACTTCGATCTGTGACGATAGTGCATCGTTTGGTGGTGACACGTCGGTTTTGACTTCAATTATCTATGGGGCGAATGCGGTTAAATTTACCAGTGTTCACTACACTGCAGTAACATGGTCTTCTCTCCAAACCATATACAAAAAGAGATAAACTAAAGCTTGTCCCTGCGCCATCACTAAATATCGCCTTTGCGGGAGAAACACATCGTGTCCCCGCCGTCAAACAAAATTTCAGGATTTTCTAAAACTAAAGAAAACTTATGCAGCATTCACAGAAAAATGCGTGCAAAAACCGGGCAGTTTTGTCTCTTACAGCCGTCCGTAAGAGACAAAAATCTGTTAAAGCTGGCTGTATAATATTTTAGTGTCATACAGATAGCTATATAACACTTTTGTCTCTTATAGCCAATTTTAAGATATTTTAATCTCTTATAGACAACTGTAAGATATTTTAGTCTCTTACAACCGTCTGTAAGAGATTTTTGTCTTTTAGAGCTGGCCACAAGAGATAAAAGTCTTTAACGACTGGCCATACGAGACAAAAGTATCTTAAAGACAGCTATAACAGATTTTAGTTTGTAACGCATTGCCGTTAAAGACAAAAGTCTCTTAAAGCCAACTGTAAAAGACTTTGAAACCTTACGTGTAGCTATAAGAGACATTTGTCTCTTATAGCTGGTCATAAGAGACAAACGTGTCTTATAGCTATCTGTATGAAACTAAAATATTATACAGGCAGCTTTAAGAGATTTTTGTCTCTTACGGACGGCTGTAAGAGACAAAACTGCCCGGTTTTTGCACGCATTTTTCTGTGAATGCTGCAAAACTTTAAATGCCTAACGTGTGGCTAAAGCCCGTATGCATGTGCACGTGTATAAAAAGAATGTTTAACAATTATAGACACTATGGGTAAAATATTTTTAATTAATACTTGAAACTCTTTTCAATTTTTTGTGTGAAAATAAAACATGATTGCTTAGCAATTGTTTGGAATTTTCGATGTTCAGCTAGGCAATGCTCGAGCAATGACGCTCCATAAGGCACATATGGATTCAGCAGCCGTTTTAAATTATCACCCTTTCTCGCTCCGCATAAATCTTTTCCAACGATTCCCGCGAAAAAGCCTGCTGTGTTTCCTCTGATTTGAACTTCCGCGCATTTTCTAATGGATACGTTTCGCGAACGGCAAATCGTACATCGGTATCCTTGTCAGTCCGGGGCCGCAGTATAGTCAAAATAGTATATGTGCTATCGGTGAGCACAATGTTACCGCGATCATACAATTCAACAATCACATGACAAGCTACGTCGCCTGAACCAAATTGAAAATCTTCGATTCGATCAATACCTGCAAAAAGACAATGTAAAAACGCTTTGCTAAAGAGGTCTCTAGTGTTCTTTGCAAACATAATGCCCAAAAAAAGTTTCTGGCTTCTCCAAACTACCAAAATTATACCTGGGTGATGACATGGGGGTTCTCTCAATTCGGAATTGGGGTGACCGGAACTTTCACGAGTATAGGAAGGTAGTTAGATGCTGGAAATAGTGCTCACGAAGTCACTAGAGTGCCCCATTGAACCAGGTTTCCTTTTTAGCATACCTAAATTGCCCCTATGCGAGGGTCAGATACAAAAAATCGAATTTTTGGGCACTAGAAACACGATTAGCCTAATTTTAGGAGTATAGGAAAGTAGCTTATTTGTCATTAAGAAACATTCATTAGGAAACAGTTCATAAAGAAACAAAATATTCTATTTATTGTATACTATGCTTAATGTTTGCGCTTTCAATTCCAAAAATTTTCCTTATATATCGGTTGTTGTAGAATCAGGACATGATAATTACATGTACAATGTAAAATACAACTGCTGCATTGTCATCACAATACAGTTTATATGTATATTTGTGCACTCATTCAAAATTAAAACCTTATTTAAACACTTCTTTTGCACAGTGTTGGGCATAAATTTTCTAAAACACTACACATTTGGCCAAGATTTATATTGGTTATATATTTATCTTTTGTCTTACGTGTCAAAATTTATTTTTCACCATAATTCGTACTATATAAGTTCAACTGCCGCATTTACAGTAAAATAATATATATTGATAAATTACAGCGAGATTCCGGCGTTTTTATCTTCGACGGCAATAAGATATAAAAAGATCGCATCTTTTACGCTTATGGGATTTGAATTTATGAAAGGCAACATATTTCAAATACAAAATATGGGTAACCTTCCTAAATCTTGAATACATCGTAACGTTAAAAAATGTGCATTGAATAGTGTGTTGTGACAGTGGATCGATTTCAAGTCTAGAGAAAGGACGAAATTCCAAATTTACGTTGTCAGTGGTATCCGCGCGCGTCAGTAACCAAAAACTGGGGGTTCAAAGCCATTCCAAAGCCCCTGTCATACTGTCGAAGATTTCTGAAAATATGAATAATGAAATGAATAATTCTGTATTGAAGCCTCCATTTTCGATGCGAAGCTGTGTCGCGAGATATGGGTTGCGAAGCACTGGTACCCGTAAGGACAGTTTTGGCAAAGAACCCTTAAACCTGTTTTTGTCATTTTGACCCAGAAGATGGTATCCGAGCTGTTCACGTTCACCTAAAGGGCACACCTACGTCACCTTTGCTATCGAACAAAAAAATTGTCGAAATAATCCTTCTGAAAATGTGTTATGATTTACAGAAATAGACAAAAAAGAAATTACAAAGAAATTTTCACGAATTTCCTCCTAGCGCCTTCAATGAAAACTCCGCTCGCTTCGCTCGCTCCGTTTCGATTAACAATCTACGAATTAAGCAATTCGGATTTTAAAGTGGTTTTGATTACGCCGGCTTGTTGCTACACCGCTAAACCTGTTGCTGCTCTATCATTGACTGCAAACCGTTGATGTTATTTTGCATGTCATTAGGTGGTAGAATATAATTTTGTATATCGGGTAAACAAATGATTTTAGTTAGGGTCAAAATATGACCAATTACCATTATCACACTCGTTTTATAATAGGATTTTAACA
Source organism: Trileptium ribeirensis (assembly GCA_030248225.1). NCBI lineage: Eukaryota > Metazoa > Nematoda > Enoplea > Enoplida > Thoracostomopsidae > Trileptium > Trileptium ribeirensis. Next base: position 45,635 of record JASANE010017966.1, read on the forward strand.
GTATGAAGTATCGTTATTGTACAATTTACTACAATAAACCTTGGTATACTGTACTGGCGCAGCCGCGCTTCCCGTGACTGCTCTTATCTCTTAGATTTTTGTTCCGTTACCCCACGCTCCTCCTGAGATTTTTACGCATGCGTTTTTGGTCGTTATTTCCCAACTCACACTTTTTCTGTGATATTGAATATATCCATTGTACCTTGCTAGTTCTCTTATATGCTGTATTATCGAGCTAAAAACATTCTTGAAAATTCGAAATATCCACTTTGAATAATAACTGAAACTAAGGTACCGTATTGAGTGCAGTTTCCTAAGCGTTCAATTGAGCAAACCTCTTTTTGTGTGTCTGTAGCATTCACAACTCTTCAGTAGATTAATAGATTTTCGCAGTTTATCTCTAGGACGCGCAGTAGAACGTAGTTGTGAACCAAACTTTGTGTTTGCGCCGAGCCAATAATTTTTTTTACTCAAATAGTTATAAAATCGTCAAGAAATGTAGATTTTTTACTTTATAAACTAGACACTTTACAATTTAGACTGTTATGTCTCGTGTCTGAGGCGTAGGGAACAAAAAAGTGTGAATTCCAAAAATCGAGAGCTATAACTTTGCAGCTAAGAATTTCTGTCGGCGCAGGGTCATTTGAATATGGAGCTAAAGTTAAAAATACCTAAAAACGAAATTTTTATTAATTCATTACGAATTATTCATTTCATTATTCATATTTTTAGAAATCTTCGACAGTATGACAGGGCTTTGGAATGACTTTGAACCCCAGTTTTTGGTTACTGACGCGCGCGGATACCACTGACAACGTAAATTTGGAATTTCGTCCTTTCTCTAGACTTGAAATCGATCCACTGTCACAACACACTATTCAATGCACATTTTTTAACGTTACGATGTATTAAAGATTTAGGAAGGTTACCCATATTTTGTATTTGAAATATGTTGCCTTTCATAAATTCAAATCCCATAAGCGTAAAAGATGCGATCTTTTTATATCTTATTGCCGTCGAAGATAAAAACGCCGGAATCTCGCTGTAATTTATCAATATATATTATTTTACTGTAAATGCGGCAGTTGAACTTATATAGTACGAATTATGGTGAAAAATAAATTTTGACACGTAAGACAAAAGATAAATATATAACCAATATAAATCTTGGCCAAATGTGTAGTGTTTTAGAAAATTTATGCCCAACACTGTGCAAAAGAAGTGTTTAAATAAGGTTTTAATTTTGAATGAGCGCACAAATATACATATAAACTGTATTGTGATGACAATGCAGTAGTTGTATTTTACATTGTACATGTAATTATCATGTCCTGATTCTACAACAACCGATATATAAGGAAAATTTTTGGAATTGAAAGCGCAAACATTAAGCATAGTATACAATAAATAGAATATTTTGTTTCTTTATGAACTGTTTCCTAATGAATGTTTCTTAATGACAAATAAGCTACTTTCCTATACTCCTAAAATTAGGCTAATCGTGTTTCTAGTGCCCAAAAATTCGATTTTTTGTATCTGACCCTCGCATAGGGGCAATTTAGGTATGCTAAAAAGGAAACATGGTTCAATGGGGCACTCTAGTGACTTCGTGAGCACTATTTCCAGCATCTAACTACCTTCCTATACCCGTGAAAGTTTCGGTCGCCCCAGTTCCGAATTGGGAGAACCCCATGTCATCACCCAGGTATAATTTTGGTAGTTTGGAGAAGCCAGAAACTTTTTTGCGCATTATGTTTGCAAAGAACACTAGAGACCCCTTTAGCAAAGCGTTTTTACGTTGTCTTTTTACAGGTATTGATCGAATCGTAGATTTTCAATTTGGTTCAAGCGACGTAGCTTATCATGTGATTGTTGAATTGTTTGATCGCGGTAACATTGTGCTCACCGATAGCGCATATACTATTTTGACTATACTGCGGCCCCGGACTGACAAGGATACCGATGTAGGATTTGCCGTTCGCGAAACGTATCCATTAGAAAATAGAGCGTCATTGCTCGAGCATTGCCTAGCTGAACATCGAAAATTCCAAACAATTGCTAAGCAATCATGTTTTATTTTCACACAAAAAATTGAAAAGAGTTTCAAGTATTAAAAATATTTTACCTATTGAGTCTATAACTGTTAAACATTCTATTTATACACGTGCACATGCATACGGGCTTTAGCCACACGTTAGGCATTTAATGTTTGGCAGCATTTACAGAAAAATGCGTGCAAAAACCGGGCAGTTTTGTCTCTTACAGCCGTCCGTAAGAGACAAAAATCTCTTAAAGCTGGCTGTATAATATTTTAGTTTCATACAGATAGCTATAAGACACTTTTGTCTCTTATGACCAGCTATAAGAGACAAATGTCTCTTATAGCTACACGTAAGGTTTTGAAGTCTTTTACAGTTGGCTTTAAGAGACTTTTGTCTTTAACAGCAATGCATTACAAACTAAAATCTGTTATAGCTGTCTTTAAGATACTTTTGTCTCGTATGGCCAGTCGTTAAAGACTTTTATCTCTTGTGGCCAGCTCTAAAAGACAAAAATCTCTTACAGACGGTTGTAAGAGACTAAAATATCTTACAGTTGTCTATAAGAGATTAAAATATCTTACAATTGGCTATAAGAGACAAAAGTGTCTTATAGCTATCTGTATGAAACTAAAATATTATACAGCCAGCTTTAAGAGATTTTTGTCTCTTACGGACGGCTGTAAGAGACAAAACTGCCCGGTTTTTGCACGCATTTTTCTGTGAATGCTGCATTACCTCTTCGCCCTGGCCGTTTTGGCCCCAAACCGGGCGAGTGCAAAACCCTTTTTTTCTTTTTGGAGCGAGTTGATCGCTGAGTTTAGCCAGGTTTCACTATTTATCATGAGTGCCCGTTAGGCTATGTACTATGTATCTCCCGTTTCACTTTCCTTTAGTTTCATTGTCAGCCAGCTACAATTTCCCAGTTAGTGAGTTGAACCTGCACGGAGAATTCAAGTCCGCTGTAGTTTTTACCTGTCTTAACCATTCAGCCATAGGTGTACGTCGACTTTTACTATTAAGTCGGTGATAATTCAACTGCACTACAGTGCAGTTGAGACACTGCAACATTGCAGTGAAATAGAAAAAGTACCGTTAGAGAGAGGCAAAGGACCAACAACTAAAGAAAGAACCAGAGGACGCAAGCGCGTCCCGGGCCGATCGCACAGGTCCCGAGTGGTGCAAACGACCACATTAGGTAGGAAACGAGGCTAATTTAGCCTTTGGATAGGTGTGGTCCGTCAGAAAAGGACCCGCCGCCTTGCCCAAAACCCAACATCAAAATCAAAGAGAAATTAATTGGCTATCAAAGTCAAAGGAGAATCCACTGGCTGAATGATTGTCCCGCAAGTTGTTTAAAAGGACGCCTCACGCTGCGTTGCAACCCTGACCGTGTCCCGTCGGCTTGAATTAAAGGAAACTGTTCCATTTTTCCGTTTCTTTTGCCCCCCCAGTCTTCGTCGTTCGGTCAGTCGTACTGATAGGTAGGTATGGTCGTCAAAATACAATAGGATGAAGGCATATGGAAATCACTAGTGCAGACGTACCTTGAGGATAGACGATCAGACGCCCCTCGTCAACTGTCGTAGGCAATGCTGTTTTGAGCAGTGTTCCGACCATGCTGTAGAGCTCGCGTGGTCAGCCCCGAATGTCGTTTTCCGCCCGCCCCGCTTAAGTATTCGTCGCCCAGACCGATCTGCATTTAGGAGCGTTTTCTGAAGCACTCTAGGGCCCCTGCTTAGTGCACTGCATAGCTGATTAGCTCGCTCACATTGAGTCGGAGCAGGGATAACCGCCCCTAGTTCGCAAATTGGCGAATATCTGTACGCTCCAACCCTGTTTTATTTTCTCATCGCCCATCACCCGTAACTGATTAAACCGACGCGACCTCTGCGAGTTTCTGCTAAACTCCCCTAAGGTGACTTATTTGGGTCGTCTCGGCAGACTTACGGAAACACTCGTCCCAACACTAAACTTTGATTTTGTCAATAAACGTTGTATCTTGACACACCGACTACAGTTTTCTTCAATACCGAGACGATAGGGCATTATGCTTTTCTGGTTTGTCCGCTCGGACGAGCAGGCACTACCCGTCATGGCTTGTGGGCGAGAATGTCCCAAGCACTGGCGAATAGGGCCTCCTACTAGATCTATTTATGCTCCGATGAAACGACCAGATAACGCGAGTAGACTTTTATTAGGTTGTGACCAATAGTCACCCAAATTTGTTAGGAACCCTCTCTAGTTTAAGAAGCTAAAACTTTCACTGGTCAAGGCACCAGTGCGCTCGCATAGAATTTATTGAAAAACGCAGGCCACGCCATTGATAATCCGACATTAAACACTCAGGGCTCGTCGGAACCCTGTGGGGGCCATCTAGGTCAATGCTCTAACACGGAGCATACCGCGATTTTAGCCAGGCAACTCATCTTGAGCTTCAAATTTCTAGGAACTTTTTCATGTTAAATTTCAGCACTTATCACACTAAAATAGAACTAAACAACTTCCGATGAGTCTAAGATAGGGAATAGCGGCTAAGCTCCATGACCTGCGAGCAGGTGTCGGTGCTAGCCTCCCTGGGGGACCTCAGAAATCATACCCGATACTAGACACGTGCGCAACCTTTCGGGCGGGGTCCGAACACACCCCGTGAAGCGCGCCTGCGGCCTGCTAAGCTGCGTAGCTTCTTGGGTCTGACCAAGAATAGGTTTGAAATTTGGTAATTTCGGTCCACCCTTGAGGTTACGATAGCCGGGGTCGTATGGGCATGGTGTTAGGAAGTTGCGCCATGCAGCTGCGTCACCGGTTATTACAACGTAGGGGGGCCACGCCGTGAGGCGTAAAATTTTATTTCCAACCCCACGTAGTGAGTTAAAATTTTATTCACATCACACGCCGTGAGGCGTTAAATTTTGCTCGACCCCTACAATGTGAGTTTAAATTTCTCATTTGTCCTTATGCCTCGAGCCGAAAATCTTGTTCAACTCATACGTCGCGAGGTTAACTTTTCGCCTAATCTATAAGCTAGGGGCCCTCCGTTTCGAAACCTCATGGCTCCCCCACGTCGATTTCGGACAAGCTCGCTCACTAAGTAGGGCCAGCCTCTAATGTTATGTAGGGTTAAGCTTTTAGTTTTGGGACTTCTCACACCGCGAACCCCGTCGCGACTATTTCGTAATTGCACTCATGTCATGGAATGTTCATTTATGCATGCTTTATCGACCTTTGTACCTTGTATTATTTTGTGCCCTTGCTTGAATGGCTGTAATCACACAATCCCGGCGCTGGCTTGCCCGATTGACTTTTACTCATGGACAGTGGTTCCTTGCAATCTGTGGCCCCGTTGAGCGTGCCGTCGTCTGGGTATACCAATTTGACTGGGCACTATTTCAGGAAAGTGTCTTTTGTGCGATCTACGATTATTTAACTAATTAGCTATCTATTCACTATCAGTATATATATTGCGGACGTATTCGCTAGCGACACTAACGTCGTATTGACAACTTATTTCGTCACCAATTTTATCTTCACCTGACACCTATTGTCGAGTTGGGACTATCATCTTGCTCCTGATTCTGCGCCGACTGTATTGACTTTACGCCGACCGAGTATTTGTATCAACTGATTGACGATAACCGACCGGGTTAATTTGATCGCTCTGGAACATTTGGTTGCGAATTTCGCCAAATTATCCATCGCTTTTTGGTATTAGTTTTGCTATTATCGACGGGACTGTGCTGCCCTCAACGGTCCGAATTTCACGTTATCAGGAACTATTTAATCTGTTCGACGGAACGCCGCTGGTTGCTTTGTGGACCCTGCCGTGTGTTTGAATCTTTCGTGGCCTCGAAGACGGACGATTCGTGTATCCCGATAGTGCGAACCGGACGATTGCTGGACGTTGCGAATTGGACACTGTAAACTTGATTTCTACTTATGTTTCTGTATATTTTGCTATTTTATCTATTGTTTTTGTAACGTACCTTCTGGCTATATTCGATCGTTGTCTATTTAGTCTTGCTGTGTTGTAATAACTGGTTCGGTTTGTTGCTGGTAGCAGAGCTTGTGGCTATTCTCGAGTATAGGCGATCATCGATATTATTGTCTGTAGGGACCGTTGGGTGTTCTTGCGAACAACAGGTTTGAGTTTCTACTAATATCTGCTTTTAGATTATTGGGTGAAGAAAATCCCGATTATCCTAAATTCGACTGTTGAGTACGACTAGTGACACCAGCTGTTTTGATCTTGGTATTGAATTTGAACAATTGGTTGGCACTTATTTCTGTGTGTTGCTTAAGCCGGGATCAGCTCGCCATCCCTATATATATCCTAAGAAACGGTGATTGTACAATTGGACCCTAACGT
>JASANE010017967.1:0-11873 GCA_030248225.1 Trileptium ribeirensis
CGTATCACAACGTCCTGGGGCATTTACTGTGCGACATCCGGTCATTCCACCGCGACCGTTTCGTGCGGTGGCCGCGGACCATCATGGTCGGCGACGAGCGTGCCTTGCCACTGTTGGATGTGGCCGACGACTACAACCGCATCACGTTCGTGCGGCCCGGACTCAACATGATTTCGTTGATCCATTGGGCGAACGCGTTCCTAATGCCGCAAACGGACTGCGTCGTCATCATCGGCGGCTATCGGGATGTTTGGCATTTGCCAAACAAGGTATTTTCGCCCGCCGCTTACCTCAAGCGGATCAAGCGCCACCTGATGGTGCTCGAGAAACGGCTCCGGGCAGACTCGGCCGTTGTCATCACCGGACCAGCGCCACACTGGGACGATTTCAGGTACGATAGCACGGCGTGGTTCAACGAGCTGACCGAACGGAGGACGCGAATGGTGGACCGGCACCAGGCGCTCATGAGCGTCATCATGCCAAAATGGCCCGCGGCTCTAAAAGGGATCGAGGCCTGGGACGCCCGTGGCGCGCTTCATCGGCGAAGAACGTCTGGGTGGCCGAGGCGGTGGTATCGCCGCCGTTCTGGCCACAACTGTGCGACTGAACAAAACTGATCCGGCGCACTGATATACTTTGGCGTATGGGCGAAGCTCATCTATATAGCCGAGCTGAGCCCTGGCAGGAATAAGGCCATACTCAGTCCGAACGGAAAGGGGGGACGAAATGATATTTTGCATGGGGTAAGAGACACGCACAGAGTAGCAGGTACGAACCAGCGCGTAGGTAGAGCAGAGTAAGGAATTTAGCCAGCGAGCGACCAGCGAAAGAGAGCGACCCTACGCAGCAACAACCCGAATATTTATTTGAGTTTATTCTTGCAGATAGCCAGCACCTCGCAACCGCGACGCAGCGACGAAGCCGAGCAGACTTGGAGGCGATCCAGCGGACGCGTATCGGTGAGTGGGCCATTCGCCCCACCAGAGTCAACTTGGTTCCAGCTTCCGGCGATCCCAACGTACCGCGTGGATTTAACCAAGCCATACGTGACATTCCTATCCCACGGTACCGAATGGCCGGAATTATCAAACATGCACGAGGCACCAACTCTATTTGCACACGACGGCAACGCCTCGTCGACCGTCGAGAACATCTATGAAGCTTTATTACAAAGTATTTGTACTTATAAGCCTTTCGCCTGTTCCTTCGTACAGTCAAAAAGGCAAAAACGTTTTATTGGAATTGCACTAGCTGGAGCAGCTTCGTTAGCAGGCATAGGTCTGGGGATTTCAAATAGTATACAAATGTCATATATAAAGCCTAAGGTTACAGCATAAGGATTCTATTCAAGTGTTTGGAGAACAAGCCATTCAGAATTCGGAAAAAATAAAAACAGCTTACTGTTAATAAAGAAAGAATCTATACAGTTACACATGACATAGTTCGCTATATGGAACAGACAGTAGTTGCGTTAGAATGTACTTTGGTTAAAAGCGTAGCTTGGACCCATTATATGGCCCAAACTAATTTTTACATAAATGAGGTAAGAAACGTTGTTAAAGCTATGGTTAAGGCCAGTGATACTGGGATTTTAACTTCAGATATTTTATCGGCTCCGCAAATAAAACAATTAGTTGAAAAAGAACCCACTTTACATGATTCAGTGTATTTGCACGACCCTAGCCTGTTTTACCATTTTGTAAAAGCTTATCCAGTTATCATGGATATTACGAATACTAGATACGGGCTTATATTAGAAATTCCTCGCATAAGAGTTAAGAATATTCTCCCGCTTATGAAAGTTGTCAATGTTGGTTTTAACGACAGGAATACTAATACTACATTGCGCATTTCATTACCTCAATATATAACGTATGATACCACACTTAATAAGGGTTATTTTTATGAGGTTAAGGCAGGTAATTGTCAAAAGACTCTCGGACTTTGGTACTGTGATAGAGCTGCTCTTCCGACAAGTGAGAGTGACCACTGTTTACATGATTTGAAAAATTCTTCGGTTAAAAATTCTTGCACTTTTGATATTAAACAGAATTCTCCAAAAACTATTATAGAAAGCACGCGAGTAGGCATATTAGTGCGTACTTCAGAAAAATCTGTGTACGTTACACGAATTCAACCAGGTAGTAAAGTTACAAAAGCTGATAAATTAACTGTCCCTGAACATGGGGTTATGTTTTTCTCACATGCGAACTTTTCAATGATGATTGTAGGAGACCAAGTGTTAATGTCGAATTTTCGCCCAGTACAAGATTTTGAAGTATTCATGCAACATATGGGAGAATTCACGTTTAACTTTTCAGATATACCTCCACCGACCTGGAGTAAGTTAGAAGATGTCAAGTACAATTCTTATTTAACTGACCAGAGATTAAAACGTGAACTCATGTACTTATCACAGGATGATTTTGATTTCCCTGTTGAGGCCAGTTACTTAATACCAGTCGTTATATTAGGTATATTATTGTGTATCCTCTATTCTATTCGAAAAAAATTTCAAAAGTTCATGAGATGTTTCAAAATGTCGCGTGAGCAAAGAGAAAAAGAACATACACAAGATATAGAATTAGTACAATATCCAAACGCATCCCTAAAACCATGTATACATAGTGGAACAGAAGACAACCGTCGGGTTAAGTTACATTGTTCTACACCCTGTCTACAAAGTTCTCACACTGACAATATAGTTGAGGTATGTGATTTGCCTTTTTGCCGAGGAAAACTTCATAACACTAACGTTAAACGGTTAGAATCTTGTGATGTTGCTGAAACAGTATTTACAGTTGGTAAAGCAGCATCAGAAATTGAAGTAACACTACAAGACAAAACGTTCACCGGCGTTTTGGATACCAACAGCAATATTACAATGTCCAGTGTATAGAGCCGTGTATCATACTGTAATTAAGTAATCTTTTATCATAACTTTTTATTAAGGTCGAGTTAAATTTCTGTTTCAGATATGTTGATTTTGTTTGTTTATGTTATTTAATGTACTTGATACATTTATTATGTATTTATAGCACGGCGAAAAAAAACACTCGATTGGAAACATTTTTAGTGCCGCTGAACGTTGCGATGGATTTATTTAACTCACTACCCGCATATCAGTCCATTTATGATTGTTTTTCGATTACGCACCATCGGCTGCGGTAATTTTGTATATTGGAGTTAGATTTCAATGATATTGCGGTGTATGCGCTCACCATACCTGTGATGATATTGTTGCACGATTTCGCAAAATCTTATTACCGTGGTATTTTTGACCATCTGTGTATACCGACTTCGGTAAGTATTGTAGTTATTGTATTATAGCTTTAGAGCATTTGGATCGAATAAACCACCCTGATTGCTAGTCGCCCTACTGATAGACTAGGCACTATGGTTTTATGCTAGTTTCAGTCAGTCTATAATTCGAAAGGTGTTTGCTTTTCCAAAAAATATTCTGTTAAAAAAAATTTATAAAAAGGGTTTTCGGTGTATTACTGTGTATGTGTATGCATCTATATATAAAAAGTAAAAAATATTGTATTTTCTCGAGTAAATCATCGGTAGTTAGGCCACAAGGGCGTCCTCACCATTCATCTATTATATTGTTATATTGATTTTTGGGACATCATTTGTTATTCAACTCTTGAGGGTAAACAACCATTACAAACAATATTATTGTGTCTCGCTATAATTATAACGTAGTATACTTCGCTCACTTTTTGTACCTGGCTCATGAGGGTTAACTCGCCGTAACAAATACTATATATGACGTGTTTTCTCCAGTTGAACCACTCGTTTTTGCTAAGAGCCATTGGCTTGGTCTGACAAATTTCGTTTATTAGACAACTACCATGCGGAGGTTATAATGTGAGTTTTGTTGAGACAGAATTTTGAAAAAGGATTCGCTTGAGCTCGCGGGAGCTTCGCTTTGTGTCTCTGGGAAAGTGAAACGAGGATCGTCTGCCGTTTGTTTTAAAAGTGTAGCCTGACCGGCCGGCTACAAATCTTGCAATCAATGGATATCTATGTTTTGCAAAACATATGTCTAAGTAAACGTGTGGGCTCCTGCAGTTTTTTTGTTGTTGCTGATGATGTTGCAGCAATGGTGCAGTTAGTTTTTTGTTGATCTTGTGCGAGCTCAATATAATGAAAAAACCTCTTGGTTTTAGTAGTAATGACTGTATCGTTTGAGTTTAAATAAGTTCTGCTATACTAAATTACAAACGAACATCGCGACCAGGTGTAAAATTCAGGACAGCTTTTTAATGGAGTGGTCAACCTTATGATCCAAACAGCAGCAATGTCTGCAAATTAGGTTGCGACTCATGGTTTAATGATTGATTGGTGAGTTCGCCCTCATGGGCTGAATGCAGGAAGTTTGCGAGTGTTACAAGTGCAGCATAAAACAATAAATAATGTATGTAATTGCGAATGCCACGTGTTGATGTTTTGTCTCTTGTTTATGTGGTTTTCACATGTGTTGGTTGTTTCCATGATTGTTCTTTACTGTGAAACAATGAAGTTTCGTGCCTTGGCTGTGCTGTTCGCGTACGTTGCTGGTGGGCTTAAGGAGGTAATAATGTTGTTTAATATTGTACCACGTTGTGGAAGCTTCGAGAGAAATTGATGCATCGTTGTTGCTTGAGTTGAATTATTCTGTTGTGCCAGAAAATTGCCTTCATTATGATTTAAATTTGTACAGGTTCTAGAAAACTGTTTATATCATATTTTTGTTTGCTGTTTGTTTGCATTTTGCCACATAACCTGGTGTATTATCGGGATTTCTGACTCTAATTGTTGATCATTTTTCTCAATTTATTGATGTATAACACAGTGAATTATACTGTGTAGCTATTGCCGATGCTTTATTCAAGGGATTTATGACACTGATTATTTTTGTGTAGTTAATTGTTGCAAAATCATCTTAAAACCACATACCATCGAGGCAGCACTTTAAAATTTTGTTAGGTAGGTGGTTTTCCTAGAATTCGTAGCTCTGGCGAAATCTAGATCTGGGGAAGGCTTTCGGGTATATAAGCCAGTTGCACAGCTCAGTCGGGGAGTTCTCTCCGAAGCAGTTGCCGCTGGTAAGTAGCTCTGTTATTATTTATGTTGAAATTTTTCTTAAGTGCTGAGTATAAGCACACTGTAACACAGTAGCAATTGGGAAATTAGTAGTGGAGTTTGAGTAACTGTGGTACCCTATAAGCTAAGACGTTTGGTCGTCTTCTGGTGGCTTAACAGTCAAGTGTATAGCAGGGAAGGACGCTAATTCCCTGCCTTTCGGTGCTTTTAGCTTGTATTGGTTGGAGATTTATCTGTCTATTATCAGACCTCACGGTCACACTCACCGTTTTCAACAATTGTTCTCTTGGGTACCCTGTTACATAATATACTTAAGGATAGCTTGGGGAACACATACTGCATAGTCGTAACTTTGTATACCTATAGGAGAGTTAATCTCCGAAGAAACCGCAGCTGGTAAGTAGCTCTTCGATTAATTTACACTAGCATTAAAAGTTATTGTGTGAGGAAGGACGAATTATTCCCTTCCTATATTATAGGGCAGAGTTTTTGTTGGGAGGACGCTTATCCCCTTCCTTGATTTGTGAGAATTTTAACTGTGGTTGCCCTATAGTACTATTAGACCTCACGGTCGCTCTCACCGTTTTCAATTGTTGTTTTATTTTCGACCATAGTAAAATACTTGGGGCATAATAAGAGAGGTTTTAGTGAGAGTGTGTCCTAGCTTTCTGTGTTTAAGATAGAATTAGTTAACTTAGCCGTGACTGATTTTGCTCAGAGAGTCCTGTGTCCTCGATATTTCTTGGAGGTTTACACTAAGCTTGTGTGGTGAGCTGAGTCCTAGGTCCTGAGTGCTACATTATACATAATACGGGTTCTTATTGAAACTTATTAGGACTAGCTTTGCTACACTAAGTTTACTCAGGAAATGATGTAAAATATCTTTTTCACGAGTGCGCGACTTGATTTGCCTTAACTGATGACCGGGGGAGGTTCAGAATGACTTCGGCTAGACGAGTAAACTCAGTAATCTCTCGCTCACGATTTCGGGTCTGCCGGATAAGCTAGGAGGGATTTGACTGTACAGAAAAGCAGTGCGGACAGGCGGACCAATGACGATTTGACTGTACAGAAAAGCAGTGCGGACAGTGCGGACCAGGGCTATATTTAAATCCTAATAATTCAACTATTACTAGACGCTACTAAATATCAGCGGTTCTCCGTATCGAACTTATGCTTCGTGACATTGGTACTACAGAGCTCCTGAGGACAATCCTCCTGCCCACCTTACAGATTTAAATCCAGTTCGAGGTTCCGTCCATCACGTCCATCCACTCGCAAACACTAAATATATAGGTACATAACGAGGATGTCACACATAACGGTTCATGGTCAGCGATGCATAACGACCCTAAGTGAGGCGACAATACGGTCACGTACGATCTCTTCCTGCGTAGAGTCTGATCGACACATGATCTAGACTTGCACAAGTAAAACCATAGGTTCCGAAACTTTTATACACATGTACTGGTGCGAGGAAGTGGCTTCAAGTTCACTCAGAATCATTGTCCTCGGGGTGTTTGTGACCAAATTCGTAAATGTTGTCCATTAGGCTATGATCGCGATTAATCTATCTCGTAACGAACCAGCATGGACCTGTTACAAATGCAACTTCTTCAAACATACTTAACTTTAGCATCTTGAAAAATTTGTTCCACCAAACTCTTTTCGTATTCCGTGTGCTTTCTGAAATAAAATAAACCAAAAGATCAAAGAAAATGATAATTTTGGTGCAAAACTGTCCAGAGTTAACCTGTCCACGTCTTTCCGAAAAATGAAGAGAAGAAAATTTAATTCCATCATGTTATTTACATATTTTGAGGTATTTTTAACTGTCATACAAATATTCTCAAGCTATAATATAGCGTTTTCGCATTAGAAATAGCAAAATCAGACCAGTGATTTGTTACATTCTATTCCCTAGTGACTCTATCCAGATTGCAGAACGGAGTGAAGCATAGGTACACCTATGCCTTTTACATGAGCAGCCGGTCAGCTCTCGACAGCATACGTACGTATGCTATATGTGGATATCACACAAAACAGCAGAAGTTGGAACAAAACTAACACCGGCAATAAGTTTCCCATGCCCCAAAACCTCCAAGTGCAAGCTATGAGCCTCAAAGGACATAACAGTAAAATTAGGAATTTTGGGTCGATGAATCATGGCGGCGCCATACCCCGATAAAAATACAACCATGGATCACAGACAAAAATCAACACCAGCAATGAGCTTGCCATGCCCGAAAACCCCCAAGTGAAACTTTTCAGCCGCTCAGGATGTCAAAACAAATAATTTTCGAATTTTGGGTCGAGGAACCACGGCGGTGCCACACCTCAAACCCCATGAATCGGAGCCTTAATCGAAAAACAAAAAAGAGGCATTGGCATTTATCATTATACTATGAAATAAAACCAAGCCCAGAAAAAAATTCGAAAGTTGAGGTAAAAAACCTTTATCTTGCTCTCTGACCCGATACCATAGTCCCGTACCCATGAGTCACAGAGCAAAGCCAATACCGGCTATGAGTATCCCATGCCCGAACACCCCCAAGTGAAACTTTTCAGCCACCCAGGCCGTCAGAACAAATTTTCGAGTTTTGGGCCGAGAAACCATTAGGACACCATATCTCAAACCCCGTAACTCTAGTACGGGAGCCTTAATCGAAAAACAAAGAGGCATCAGCATCTATCATTTTACTATGAAATAAAACCAACCACACAAAGAATTCGAAAGTTAAGATAAAAATAACCTTGCTTCCGTGAAGAGTACCAAAATGAGGTGAAAAACCCTCATTTTTACATCTGACCACGAACCATGGGCCGTCATAATCCCGTACCCATGGAACCATACGTCACAGAATAAAACCAGCATCGTCAATGAGTTTCCCATGCCCGAAAACCCCCTGGTGAAAATTATCAACCACCCAAGACGTCAGAACAAATTTTCAAATTTTGGGGTCGAGGAACCATTGGGGCGCCATACCCCCGTACCTCAAAACCCCATAAATCCAGAACCGGAGCCTTATTCGAAAAACAAAAAAGAAGCATCGGCATTTATTATTTTGTTATGAAATAAAACTAACCAAAGAAAAAAAATCGAAAGTTAAGATAAAAATCACCCTGCTTCCATGAAGGGTACTAAAATCGACTACACCGGTTCGAATGAGCCCAAGAACATGAAAATAGGTAAGTCGTTAACCCACACATAGACGGAATTTAACATTTCACCCCTGCAACACACAATCTCCACTACGTTTCAGTACGTTCTTATTAATTTGCGTTTAGCTTTAATGGCTTATAGTACTGGCCACAATGAACTGTTGCTTTAATGCGAGCGAGCAGAGAGCGAACGAAAACAAACTATTAAATTTTAAAATAACGTCTTATAGCAAGTTGAGAGCGTGCAGCGGTAAATTGTGGCGAGTAGTGTGCGTGCTTACAGCGCGTCTGAGGTGATTTACTAAATATTTTTGCGTTTTGCTTTTAAAACATTGATTTTGACAAATTCTTGTTAGACTAAAGCTTTTCAGTTTATGCGAAGTCAGCAACAATGCATCCTGACATAATCTAGCGCCAGGTTACGCACCGCGAACTCCCCCGCATAAATTTGAGCTAACAATAAAATTCAAATCAATATATACTTTATTAAATTCTACTTATCAATTCTACATACAACTATGATCGAAACAGTTTTGCTACACTGTCGAAAAAAGCTTTAGCAAGTGACGAAATCGAAAATATTGTCGCAGGAGCAAAACGTACCACATAATGCCTGACTAACAACTAAATTATATGGCTAACACCATGAAATACAAAGTATTCCCACAAACACAACTGGGTATATTTATGCTAACCTTCTTGGTTCTAAGGTTTCAATAAAATCTCCAAGGCGTTTTAAGTATATATCCTTACAAAAATACTTAAATCCATTTTTTGCGGGATTTGGAACAATTTTGCCATTTTCATTGTGGTTACTTTTTGATGCAAGGCTCCCTTCTGGAGGGACAAAGGTTATTTCCGTATTAGCTATGTTAATACTTGTAAATAGCGCACATATTTCACAAACTCAAAATGATTGAGTGGTAAGCTTGGATTGAACGCAATGTCAAATTTATACTGATGTTGTCAGTGATGGGCTCGAAAAAATAAGCAGCAAGCACCTTTCAACCTATTGATTACTTTAGTTTAATTATGCGTAATTTACAGCAGGAATCGAAGAAAATTAAATATTGGTTGCTGTGGCTTAACTTACTACTGATTATCGTTAAGGAATAAAAATGACAGTTTATACTGAAACTGAAACGGAATTATACTGAAACGTTGTTACCATAAATCCTATATTTTTACTGCCAAAACCGCTTAACGATGCTTCTAAAGTAAAAGCAAAGACGTCGAAAGTTTACGAAAAATACTTTACAAGACAGTATGACGAAAGGAAGTGAAATCTACACGTTGATAAATTTCAACCGTTTACAGAATATAGCAAGCTTCCGTATTTCCCGGGTAATAGCGCCAAATTTTTCACTGAATTTTTGGATACACAAGAAACATTTGGACAAACGTCGGCCTATCTACGCTGCCTTGGTTTACGCTACTACAGTATGCGTAATCATGAACGTGAAAACTTAACGAAGTAAACAGACATCAAAAATGTTATATAACGTTTTTCCGAAATTTAAGTATTGTCTATTTGTGATGGTCTGGAGTTTATGTCCAGAAAATTTTTTGATTCTGAAATAGAACAAAATTTCTCGGATTTTCTGGTTTTCATAACAGCTCTTATTCTTCTTCAACATTTTGTCAAAATTCCCGGATTTCGCGTTTGCGTGGGAACGCAGTACACACTTTATATAATTTCCTCACGTAAAAGTTATGTCTTATTAAGTAACTGACACCTTTACGAATAAAGCGCGAGAGCCATGTAAACGAACTGTTTTACAAAAACACCTAGACAAAATGTTAATTTCCGAAACCAAAAAACGTCAGTATTAAAATGAAAGTAATTAGGTCGATAATACCGAAACTGAGGTCGTTCTACTCAAAGGTAGCATCTTTCCTGTTTTAATTCCGGACTATCATTTTAGATATTTTAAAATACCTGCGGGGTTGACGTTATCGCTTGTTTTGACACGGAGAACTGCAAAATTTCAGACGCCAATCCTCCCCAATTCGTTGAATATAGTACGTAAATTCCAAAACTTCTTACAAGTTAAAAAAAACTCCTTAACGGGAATTGTTAAAAGCAGCCCCTGGGCTTTTGAAAATTAGTCTTATAGTACAGATCATTTTTAAAACATGTTATTTGTTCAATTTTTAACGGCTTGTTATAAGCTGAAAATGCTTTTTCAGTCATAACAATGCCCTCGTTACATTACTACCGTTCTCATCAATTTGCCGTCCGAACGGTGCCGTATTGGAATAATTTACCTGAATACGTGGTAGCTTTACCCTCAACAAAGGTTTTTAAATCTCGACTCCATGACTCCGGGGCCCTAGTTGCTTGACACCTGGGTCTGCTGCCTCTTTCTTTTTCTTTCAGTCATGTACGATAACAGCCGCCATAAACGAGGCGGCTATGATCTGATCCTGGAAACTCAAATTCTCAACTGGCAACTAGGCCTCGGAGGATCAGTTCGGTGAGCATTACCGGTGAGCATTAAAAATAAGTAGGACACCGAACCCTTTATTAATATATTTCACTCACTAAAATGTCGAAAACAATCAGTACGAAAAACCCCTATTGAAAGATTTTTTACCATATTTTATCACTCTTTTGATGGCGTAAAAGATCCATCCTGGATCGTTAAGCTACAGATTAATACCCACCACATCAAATGGGCAACATTATTAAACCCTAAGACTAAGTTCCTTGCAGAGATTAATGTGAAAATAAATAGGCTTGAACAAAATACTAGTGCCCCCGATGGAGTATAATATGTGTGTCCCTAAGCGAGTACTTGTGACTATTGAATTTGGCATTACTTGTGTTGTCTGCCACTTGACCAATGTTATAATTGACTTATTCCTACCATTGGATGAACCATTATTGTAATTGCATGATCTATCATTATAATTGTATTACTTACTGTTGGAATCGCGTAAATAGTGATCGAATACTTTATGTACGTATTTTAAGTGCGCATTGAATATTTGTGGTCTTATATTAATCATATACTAACCATTTGCTTTGTATCTTCATTATATCATTTATTGAAATTCTATGCAAATCATTGATATATACTGGCCATGTGAAACTTGCGTGACTTTCTTGCTCGTGTATTGATAATTCGATGTATAACTACTGCGCTTCTGGTCAGCCGGGTCTGGTAGGATACCTCGTGGTAAGCTACCGGTCCGGACAACCATTCTTGTTGATCTTATCTCGAGTATGACAGTATTAATTATGAAAACAGGGTAGTTGAACGCTATTCCGTATATGTATGTTCTGCCAACCGGTTTTAATACTGTATTTTGGGATATCTACCATTTCCGACAGTCGGTTTGTACTTATATTAGGCGATTTGTAACTCGTTTTGGTTGTAAAAACAATGCGCAACAGAAAGCGATAGAAAAAAGTGAACTTAGGTAGCGACAACGAAAAACTGGCATTTTTAGGAACCCGTCCCGACCACTCCTAAAAGCAGAGAAGTGTCCTAGAGTATGGCTGTTCGACGTGCAGCGAACAGCAAATTTCGGAAATTTTGCTGAAAATTATAAGTGTAACAGATCCTTACGGATCGTTACGAGGTGGATAATCCTGACCACAGCCTAATGGCCAA
>JASANE010017970.1:0-20684 GCA_030248225.1 Trileptium ribeirensis
TTTTTATCCCTGTCTAGAAACTTAAAATCTTTGCCGCAGAATATTCAGTGACCATGGCAATGTTTTTCTCGACATCAAGATCATACACAGGTAAACATGAATCATGGGGGATCAATGTGTTCGGCGAAATCAGGGGATTTAAACCACCCGTAAGGGTGGTAGCCGAGGTCTTGGCGGGAGGGGGGGAAGGATCGGAGCTTCAGAGTGGGTAACCCTCTTACCTCCTATGAGCATGTATGCATATAACGTTCATGGTGAATATTTTAAAATAGTGTATTTCTAGCACTATATATATTGGCAGTGCAAAATAGCTGTATCACAGTTTGCTTGCTACTTCTTGTACATACAATGGCAGTGTCCTTAAAAATCCCGACTTAGCTTAACACCTGTTTACATTAGTGACTGCCACTGTATTTCCTATAAAGATCGGCCACGGCAATTTGTCATCAGTTTTGTGCTTTGTAAAGTCAAAACGACAAGGACGCCATTTGTAATAAATGTTTTAAACCTTCAAGGCCTGAATTTCGATCTTAAAAATAAGAATACAGTGATATACTGATTATACCAATGAATGTAAACATACGATCAGCAAAATCAGACCTCAACAAAATACGGTTTCCTCGCCAAGTAATGGGTATATCAACCATTGAGTGAAAATCAACTGCATAAATCGCCAACCATTGATCATTGTCGATCAAAAACTTTATGGTTTTAGCACACTACCAGAAACATTCTATATATGACCAGCACAAGCTTGTGGGAGGTAGTAATTCTCAAAAATAAATTAACTGTAAAAGATGCAAATAAATCACGTCAGCAATTATGGTTAATTAAGCGTCGCAAACGCTTAATCACATGCATGAACAAAAGTATTCACCTGTATATACCCGTCCCCACTAATGTGGAGGGCCAGAACCCGTTTGATTTGCGTGCGATCTCAATTAATAGCGATCCATTGCTTGCTCGACCACGCCTTGTTATAATGGCTCGTTCTCGTGCTCCTTTCCTGTTCGATGGTGAGTGAGCCAACAATATACTTTTTGGCAGCCTGGTACCAGCCATCCTTAGTACATTGTTGTAAATGTTTACGCAACACTGTACTTTCGCTAGGCCAAGGCACACAGAACTCAGTTTGTGACTGAGCCGCGTGACGTACAGGATTTTACGCACGCAATTGAGTTCGAACGCTTCTAACTTGCTTTATGCGCAACTAAACTTAAAATGACCCCCTAACCATCCTATTTTGTTCTTTGTAAAATTTTGATCAGCGGACATTTTCTTGTCTGTCAGAAAATGCTACTATTTGTTCGCGAATATCAAATATGTTCGCGAACAGGATTTTGTTCGGATTTATATTAACAAGGGCTTGTTCACAAACGGTAATTGAGAAATAATATGACCGTCTCGTTTATGACGTCACAGTTCATTAAATTTGTTCGCGAACAGAGCCGAATATTGTTTCAACGCTATGAAATGTTACGGGATTGTATATATTGTAATATAAGATGCCCACTTTCCTTGTTGGAGATATAGAAATTTAGGCAAAAAAGGAATTTGTGGTAAATAACAGTTTCCATTATACTTTTGGGAAATAAAAATTTACAGGTTCTTGTTTTCTTTCAAAGAACAGTCTTAGCTGGACTTATGCAGTCTTAAAACTGCCAACTACCACTAATCATAGTATATACGCAGGGCAATGACCTTTGTAAGCAATATTGAAAACGAAACAACCACATTTCATGGTAAAATGTTCTTCACCCCAAAATCATCAGTAATAATTACAGATTTCTCTATACTACACTACGCTCCGTATAACAATATTTCAACCAATTTTGACTATATGCTAAATAATACTACGGTACAGACGGTTTTCAAACAATTATTTTAAGTCAATTTGCAAAGCTACGTGTCATAAATTATAAAAAATGGCATGGTGATATGCAACGCTATGGTGAAATACACAATCTTAACTGAATGTTGATGAAACCGCAGTCAATAGTGAATGCAAAACGCTATGAAATTTTGATATTAGTAAACTAAGTTTCGACTGCACATAGGCAATAGGAACTCTTCATCCAGAAATTCTTCATATTAACGAGAAAATGTGTTACCCTATTTAGATTAAATTGTTGTAGGACTGTTCCATAAAATAAATGAATTTGTCTTTTGCATCTCGCAATTGGGAAAAGTCACAGTGGCAAAATCTTAAATGAGACAGAAGAAATCAACTGTATGGTGACAATTCGTATCAAATCACTTTAACGATTACCATATTGTAGACGAAAACAGTCAAATTTTAACATGATTTTGGTGTAAGTAAAAGTTCGCGGTTAATCATTGCTGACGGAAATCGAGACATAAAGTTTTAAATTCTTTTAAGTATGTGTGTGTCTATTGATAAACGCAATTTATGCGAAAAAATTAGGGACAACAGCCCATTCATTTACAAGTTATAGCTGATGCTGTAGTAAGCCACTCATACTCAAGGACTCAGAGGTACCGGTAGGGTAGCCGGTTCTCCAGCGGGGACTCACTCTCGGCGGGAGGCAGGTGGGTTTGCGGCGCCTTCGACACCGATGGGTTTGGCACTTTCTGCGCCACCTGGGAGGGGAAGGGGTTGCACGAACTTTCAGGGAAAGGTAGAATTCAGCGCTGCAAAAAGGGATCCTAGCCTCACGGGGTAACCCCTACCCCCCCCTACAGGCGTACATGAATAAAACTTTACGTTAGTGTACTAACCAAGAAACACGGTAATTGATCTTACGACAGAACTAGATTCTGGTTAAAACCGTGGAGTTGGTAATATTAATTTAGTTTTACTTAGATACTTTAGCGCTTTAACGCTCCTTGTCAGCAACTTAGTACAACTAACATTGTGAACAGTTGTGTGAGAAGAGTTTGCCATATAACGTCTGTTTGCACCTATCTAATGTTATTTGTTCGATTTCCGAGATTCCTTAAAGAACTCATTGTTTACATTCTCCGGTTACAACTGTACAAAATTGTTCCGATCCATGTTGCCGAATTGAGTTTGCCAAACACGGCACGATTTACAGATTAATTTTGGCGTTTAAGAGTTATTACTTTTATACTAATGACAATAAATCTGTAGGGGGCATTAATGATATAACGCTGCATAATGTACCAAACGTAATGATTATGCAGATTTTTGGTTTTGAGCTTTTATGGCGCGTCTTGTTCAATATAGTAATTCATTGCTTTCATGTAATATTTGTAGTCTCACCCTACCCATGTCTACAACATAACATATTAAGCAAGAATATTTATCTTTCGGTTCAAAAATTTCAGCATTGAAATTTTCCCGTATTACTGCCCCTGTTACCTGTGGCACAACCCAACGGTAATAATTTTAATTTTATTAATTGAAGAAAAATTTTAACATTTTGTCTTTACGTGAACATGTTTTGGAAATGGTAATGGACTCATGCAGTAGACATCGAAAAGTGCAGTATATGTGGAAAAATTATTGGCTGCGCACAGGGTATAGCAACTTATAAATTGGTAATAATAAACACTAAAATAATAAAAATTACTACTACCATATCAGTGGTTAACCAAACGGTATTAAAGCGCATACTGTGCATTTAAATATTACAGCAAAGCTTTTATTATCTACAGCAGCCTAATGAATAACTCTGAAAGTAGTGAATACCGTCTTCTACATCTAATTCATAGATGGCTATCAATTTGGTGCAATTTCACAAATCTACCAAGTTTAAAAGTAAATGGCTCTGACTAAAGCTTTTTGAAAAGTAAGTTCCAAGAATTCATTACTCGTTTGGGAAAAGGTGCACTGACACGTTTACATTGATTTGAACTTGGCTTTTATACAATGTTAGGATATGACCTCTTAAATTTAAAAGTGAATATGGGAGGTAATCGTCCGTTTTTACATTAGTATCATTACGCAAACGTTTACAAATCAGTAGATACGTCACTCCTCATACACCTCAGTTGTAGCTAGTTTAGCAAAGGTTCATATGATTTTGCCTGTACAACCATCCTGATAGATAATTTCGCTTCATATATAATTAAGCGAAATAACACTTATCTTGTTGGACATGTAAGGAATAGCTTAAGCAACAGAACGCCCAAACTTGACCGGAAAACTCAAGTAGTGATCTGAAGAATGTTGTGGTAACACACCCTATAGCCCATGTGAAAAGTATCAAAATAATTAGTTTATTATGGGATAGAGTTCTTGGCCAATGCACATACCGTGTGATAAACATTTTGAAATCTTATAACGTATAATGACGTCAAGATCTTCGTATCGTAGTGATCAACTAGTGGGAGATCTTCTTTGTTAACTATACTGAGGTTATTCAAGATACAACATTGGCGTTATTTTTTTGTAATGATGGATTAACGTAAATGATCCCATTTTTCGGAACCTATGTACCCTGACAGTGTCAGACATGCTTTACCGAAAACGGTGTGGCCGACACCGAATAATTATTTGACATTTCAAAATGGTAATCTGGCTTCCCATTTACGCTGGAAGCGGACGGCTTGCCAGACACCGGCTAAAATCTTAAGGTTAACTTAAAATATGGCTGAAACCTTCATTATATATCGTCCTGAGGGTATAAGAACGATCACTCATCGGCTTTTATTTTACATTTGAATAAATTGTATCCGCAAATTTGGAGTGTTGTTAGGGTATCATACATACCCTGTGTGCGGCCGCTAACTAAACAAACTATGGTAGCAAGCACACCATAAAATATGGCTGAGACCTTCATTGTATAACGTCATGAGGGTATAAGAACGATCACTCATCGGCTTTTATTTTACATTTGAATAAATTGTATCCGCAAATTTGGAGTGTAGTAAGAGTATCATACATACCATGTGCGCGGCAGCTAACTAAACAAACTACTGTAGCAAGCACACTTTAAAAACAAGATAACTAGCTTTCATGGTACGTTGAACAACCACAATAATATATTGTAAATGTGATTGTGTCATTTTGACTTGTGGGATAGAATTTCCAAACTGCCTCGAGATCGTAACATGATTCTCGTATAAGCGCAGACCACTGCATCTTGGTTCAGAAAATTTTAACTGTTACATATCAGCCTATTTTTCGTTTTACTAAAACTGTAATAGATATTTCCTCGGTCTTCTGCATTTGAATTAGGGGCGCGACTGTTTAACATTTCTTAGACGAAAAAACATTAAAGTTTACATAAATATTATGTAAAAATAGTTTTGGACCAAACATATGTGGAAATGTAAACGTTTACATATATCTAAAACGTATAACACATAAATATAATAAAGTAAAGTAGGCTTGTGTATATTATACAAGATGCTTTTAAAACTATCATTTTGAGACTTCATAGGATGATAAATATTCTATAACCGCGACTAAAAATTGCATTAAAATCGTTGCTAAACAGCGTCAGTATTTATTAGGTAAATTTCTATGCTGTATCACAACAAATGTGTGTGTTTTGGTTGCTTGTAACTTGTGTTTTTTTAAATTTTCTGCTTTAGTTTAGTATTGCCTGAAACTTGAGTTAACCCAATTGCATTTTACTTTTAGACGGAAGATTAAAGAAAACATACCTATGGTGCCGTCAGACCAAATAGTATGCAACTTCTCAATTTAGCTATTTAATATCAAAGTATACAAACTTAAGAATTAGACACTTAATACAAACCATACTCATTAGTCATTACGACCAGCGTATAAAGCAACCACTAAGCAACTACTACATCAGTCAGAGCACACTTGTTATATCCAATACATAAGGTGTGATGTATTGTTCTTAATCGCATCGCGCCATTATCTATTTCCTTCGTTCATCTGTTCTCTGTTCTACAAATCAGCACTGAAGAGTGTGATAAACACCAATGACATTCTGGTTGTGTATCCACACGATCGAAAATATGGGATTGCCTTAATGCTAAACTTTCCTGCCATTGTCTATGCCAGGGAAGATAGTTACCCTCAACATTACTTTCTTTTATTTGGTTTAATCTGCTTATTTGTAAATTGTTACAACAAGATTAATACGACAATTTTGATATGTCGATAGTGTTGCATATACAAAAAGACGATTTTACATAGATTTTCGTTAAAACTTGACAATATGCCCTGAAATTTTAAATTTGGAATAACAAAAAGTTGACAGAAAACGTGGCAGGAGTTCATTAAGGAAATTACTAAAAATTACTGCAGACAAAGTTTTCCAGCGTCTTATAATATTAGAAATTTAAGGTTTTTATCTTATCAATCGCTGTACAAAGCATACTCAAAAATTTGTAGATAAGTTTTTTAACTTTCATTTTTCAAAATCATATTTTATAGTCCATAAAACACATTTTGGCTTCTAAGCATAGATTTAACGCATACGTTAAATTAAATTGTACCTACCTACGTTAAAATTTATTGATACATATTCGAGCTTCATAGTGGCTGATAACTATTCCACCAATGCAACTAAGTTCTACAGCTGTAATATCTGAGCTTGGTAGTCCACCTTTCAAAAAAATCTATAGCATTCCTTTGTTACTTTGGTCCGCGATGGGAGCGTTTTTCTAAATGCCCGGTTTGGTCAGCTTCGACAATCCAAGGGGATGAATATATAAAAAAATAAGCTATTCATATCGCCGAATCTGTACTATTCCTGACAAACAACTCATTTAATTGTACTAAATGAAACCAAATAATGGTGAATGAATCTGTATTGATTTCACGGTGCTACAGTTATAGTTTTTTAATTAAGACATTTAAATGATTTTTTATAACTTTCAACGCGAAACTATGATTATTGTTCCACAAAACCCAAATCAAACGTCCGCAGTGATTTGCCAAAAGTCTTTGACGAAACAAGATGCAACAAATTGTAGGAAGCAATGTTTGTTTCACTTAATGTTCAGCAAATTGTTTTCAAAAACGTCTGAGCGACCGATTTGGACTTGTTAAGCAACGTTTTGAAGGCGCAGCAGATAGTTACAAGCATCGACGTCCAAGTCAAAAAAGCAAGCGAGAAAATTGATTTTCTGCTGGAGTATCTATATACGAGAAAAAACTTATTGAACATTGCAAACAATATATCCATGTACGGAAATATCTTCAAGCGGTGTTCGAAGATACAGAAATATGCATTTTATTCTATTGGTATCCATATATAATACCCGTCGACTTAGAGAGGGTTGCTTAGTCGCAGTGGGGTGAGTAGGAGCGAGTGTACCCGCCGGTGTGGGGTACGCTCAAAAATATTCCGTATTCTTCACATATATCGTAATAATTTTGCCAAATTGTACCTTGAAAGTTTTGGTATTTTTCAGATAAAACAGATAAAATTTTTCAAAACATTTAGCCCGAGAACAAGTAAGAACAGGGCGGGACAGTTACCTCAAGGATGGGTGGGAGGCGGCGTTTATGGCATAAAGGGTCTGACCCTCATTGATTTTTCACCTTTCTAATGGACACTTATCTGTTTTTTATTTGATAAGCTTACGCACAGAAGAGTTATGAAGTTTATTTGAGTATCTTTCTTTATTTTTAAGTTGGGTGCTGCACAAGTCAACGCAACGGCCACAGTGTGACACCTGACTTACCTAATGTGTGAACGTTCATTATTGGGCGTGTAGAAGAATCTGCTTAATAAATTTATACTTATAGTATGTTAAATACGGAGGTATATTTGGAAAATGTGCAGGTCTCAGAGTTCGCTTCATGGCCTCAAGACATCGCGTCTTCGAGACTATCTGTAGGCACAATAATGTTAAAAAAGAAACTAAGGCCATGTTGTTTCAGATCGCCCTTGTTTAAAATGGGTACGACCTTGTTGGGAAGGTAGAATAGAGAATTTTTAGCGGTAAAAATTGGTAACCTGAAATTCCGGAAACGGGAATTTAGAAATATGCAAATCGGAAAATTAAGAATCAGATTATGTCGGTAGGAACTTTTGTGATTCGGAAACTCCCGAATTTCCAAAATTCCAAGCATAATAATGTTTAAGACAATTTTTTATCAGGAATTTGGCAATCGGGAATTGGGGAATTCCCGAATTCTCAATTACAAGCACCTAAATATTTTGACAAATTATTTCCTAAGATTATTGCGGGAATTTGGAAAGCCCCTCAGCTTGACTTAAGCCAAATGTGTGATATTGTGCATAAAAGTTCAGTCATTATCACCACATGCAACTGCACTAAAATTCTTTAAAACTTTTCAGAAGTATATTATATACGTATGTTTAACTAATATTAAATTTGCATGTAAAATAATTAAAAATAGTAAACGATCGTTAATTTTTGGTGGAAATAGAGCGAGACAAGAGATTCAGAAATTTAGGCTTAACGATTCAAGAATTTAGAGTAGCTGAGCGATCTTCAACGTAATCCCATTTAAAACTGAAAAGTGGAGTTAAATTTGTCCTCGAAAAATTAAAATTACTGCATACCTAGGCTGATTTAAAAATTTACTAGTTCCGAGCAGTTTATTAATACTCGCAAACTTTCAGGCTACAACGCATTTGTATACTGTGTGTGAGACTAGTGCCTAAATCATTACTGAGTTAACCAAATGATGAGCAACAAATTTTCAAATTAACGAGTGCTATGTAGCACGCAGCAAATTTGTGGGAAATTTAGCACCCTTCAGTTTTAATATGGATGATCTACTATTTAAATCGTACAAGGCCCGTCTGCCGACCCGACAAAGCTATGAGTTTAAAATAATCGACGTTGTATGTTATCCCCGGTGCCTAACAAAATTCTATTAAAGTATCGTCCCATAAAAAGGCAGGTATGTTTTTACATCCCATACATGTGATGATAGTTCAGTAAATAAGGGAACAATTCTTTACAATAATAAGCGACTCTTTGAACTACGGTTCACTCAGTTTCAGTACTTCAAGCCTTATGGCGTGATTTTACGCCTATTCAAGTATGGAAATTCCTCCACGTTGTAACTAAATTATAAAAAGTATCAGTTTCGTCGTTTTACATAGTCAAGTAGTTTATCGGAAACGATACAAACTAGAGTAAGTGTTACAGTCATGGTATGGCATTATTTTCAAGTTCTTGATAAAGCCGTCATAGAAAAATTTTTTTCTCATGCTGTTGTGTTTTAGATCTACTCTTAAATCGAATTTGAAATGACGACTATTTGCTACACCTTGTCAATATTGTTTTTGATTTATTCAAACGTTGCACATGTAGCGGTTAAAGCTAACAATTCGGACCTATACAATGGGTACGTTTGTAACAGCATTTTCTTCTTTACCGTTACTCACGTCTGGACAATCGAAGAAACACGCTCAGCGTAGGAGATACATGCTCAGGGTACGAGGTGGATCGTAGCGGGGTCCCGGGGAGCGGGGAGAGGGAGCGCGCCTGCGACGCTTCCTGGTGACCTGTTAAGGAGGTAGCCCGGCCATCGTGGGGTTGAGTCCGGTACTCAGGTCGGGGGTGCAAACCTCCTCTAGCCCTCCCCTTTATGACCATGCATGACAATCGAACTATCGCAACTGTGTAGTTTCGCAGTGAATTAGATAACATTTCTGCCACAGATTTGGAGCGTCAATCGTGCAAAATAGTTTTCTAAATGTTATCCCTAGTATACACAGTGGAATTAGTTGTGACATTAACGTGGCAACAGGCAGTCCTTGCTAATTGACTCATAATCATGGTCGATAGATCTGTGGTTATAATTTAATGCGGATTAGGTTAAACGCTGTTCGACTTCATTTTGTTATATTGCCATGCTTTTCATTAGTACAGTTGGTGCGCACGGAACGTTTCTACGTGTGTTGTTGCTGGCTTCCTTTATGTGCTAAGCAATTATAGAACCATGTAGGGGACCAAGTAAAAGCGACTTTGTCATAGTGCTGTGGCTAGTATAAATTAGTTTGCAGTTAGTTAATCGATAATGAAAAATATTTTATTTTTGTTCGTATTATGAACAAATACGGGGAACACAGAACCATACTAGGGGGAGTAAATTTCGGAAAGGCACGGCAAAGACAGGAAGGACATAACGAAAGTTGGTGTAGATACCAAAAAAAGATGGAAACTTGTCCCTCATTCACCATAGAAAGTACGACAAATGACGCAAAAATGGAACGCATCGTCCTGCAACGGATGTGCGACATCAGTGTGACAGTCATCTTCATGGGTTCATCCTGAACTCTGGTTGTACGTAGTGCGGCAGCGTGCACATTATGCGGGATTCATATTATAAGGTCCACACTGTCTGGTCATGCCGTAAACACCTTGTGCTCGAGACGATACAAACTTATTATAAATTTGTAAATGTAGCCAGCTTACGATCTACGTGGGAAGCGAACGATCTGCCGAATACTGTCTAAATTTCAAAATTCACCTAAGGTGCGGATTACATCACCACATATTGAAGTTGTAGGAACGACCATGTCGTCGTATTGGAAACTCCACAAATAGTGGCAAGAAAATAACCGCTCCACGCCTCGGTCTCAATTTATACATTAAGATGTTTGTATCATCAAATCTAAGCTTTTTATTAAGGGTGTCATACATTCTATGTGTACGACAGCTAGCTAAGCAAACTACGGCAGCAAGCACACGCGCAGACTGAGACAACAGGCTATACGGTATCATGACACCACTAATATTGTAACATAGTGCAAGTGTAACTGAATTTTACTGTATGGCCTTGACTACAGTGGGATAAATGTTCGAAAATGCAGGGACGCCATATCGCGAATCCTGTACTATAATGCACTCGCTGTTTAGAAGTTGTGTTTCCCTATTGCTATAGCATACACGGTATTATGCGCTGCTACACTATACCAGCAAAACTAAAGGTACTGGAGACACTGACCAGTCAGCTAACTTCACGTTACGGAGTGTTTGGTACAACAATTTGAGTCATGGACACCGTCAGCTTGTCGTCTGTATGATATAGTACCCCTAACAAAAACCCATTGCCGAAGATACGAGCGTATCAAATAAATTTATATGACACGATATATGAGGTCTTTATTTATTTAGCATGCCTTTCAAAGCTACAGTTTCTCTACATGTGGCCGGTCTTCCCCATGCCGTCAATAAGTTCGGTATAAGACCGACCCTGAAGGCGCTTAGGCAGCTCTCATTGGAAAACCAAAATACCGAAGGTACCAGCATATCAAATAAATAAATATGACACGATGTATGAGGTCTTCATTTATTTATCATGCCTTTTCAAGCAGCAGTATCTCTACATGTGTTCGGTCTTCCCCATGCCGTCAATAAGTTCGTTATAGGACTCTGATGGGGCTAAGGTAGCTCTGATTGGAAAACCAAAATAGTCGATGAGCATTCACACTGCCGCTAACTAGAATTCAATGTAATTGTCACTTCACTGAATGTAGTGCCAAAATACAAGACTACGACATGGTGTAAATTTTCAGCGGTACTGTGTGTGTAACAGGGCCGCTTCGGCCCTGTCACGAGTATTCCGGGACTTTCACACTCAAAAATTGTACCGGGACGCGCTGCCACACGGCCGCTATATATAAAGGGGTCGTATTGTATTCAGGAAACCTACTGTATAAAATGTCACCATTATTAATGATCCGTTTTGTATAAAAATGTCATTTATAAGCATGATCCGATTTGTATAAAAATGTCATTTATAACCATGATCCGTTTTGTATAAAAATGTCATTTATAACAATGATCCGTTTCGTATAAAAATGTCATTTATAACAATGATCCGTGTTGTATAAAAATGTCATTTATAACCATGATCCGTTTTGTATAAAAATGTCATTTATAACAATGATCCGTTTCGTATAAAAATGTCATTTATAACAATGATCCGTGTTGTATAAAAATGTCATTTATAACAATGATCCGTGTTGTATAAAAATGTCATTTATAACAATGATCCGTTTTGCATAAAAATGTCATTTATAACAATGATCCGTTTTGTATGAAAATGTCATTTATAACGATGATCCGTTTTGTATGAAAATCTCACTTATAATAATGATCTGTTTTGTATAAAAATGTCATCTATAATAATGATCTGTTTTGTATAAAAATGCCATCTACAATAATGATCTGTTTTGTATAAAAATGCCATTTATATTAATGCTCAGTAACTTGTATCCATGAATCATTTATAACTGAAGGATTTGTTAGGGACGAGTGTTGTAACCTGACTAAGCTATGAGGAAATGAGCTGCCTCAACCGACCTGTAGTACTGAAAATAAAACCCCCACACCGACGGAAATTGGAAATTGGTCGAAAACCCAACCAGCAGACTCTATGTGTTATAGGGTTGACGGTTATGACCGTCCGGGAATAGGAGGCCCCTGGCTGCACGTTCAAGAAAATACGTTGGTTAAGAATGAAATTAAAACTATTAAATTTACTTGGTTTTAGCGACACACTAAGTAATGGTCACGGGCAACAACAAGTCAGAATAAGCGGAAATCACACCTTTGGCAATCTTCGCAAGCATGTGGAACGACGGACGCCGGGTCAATTCGAAGGCCCGTCACCGTCTACGGTTCCGTGATTCGGAACATGACCACAATAGACGGGTAGAACACGTTGGGGAAGTGTGAGGGGACTTCCAAAATCGCTCCGGACACCGCCAGAACTTCGCCTGTAACACGTAGAGACAATCGCTACTTACGCTAGGTAGGATTGTCACCGTGGAACTCGGACTATCACTTTCCATGCAGTTGGGACATATCATATATGAAGTACGTATATGTATCTATTTATGTGTGTGTGTCCTGTGGACAATTTTTAGGCAGAACCGCCTTGTTTCTGTAGCCTATTGCCGTATGCAACCAATACAAACCCCACTTTCCGACATCCCCGTCGCCACACCCCGCGTCAGAACCGGCGCATACGACCCCTCGCTTTGTTCATCGCGACTAGTTGAGTCCAACAATATGCGTCGAACCTCCGCCCGAACCCTTGCTGACCCGCGGCAGTCACTCAAAGATGCCTAGAAAGCTGTTGTCAACTGCTGATGGGCACCGATAATTCGAGATTTTTCGCTCCACTCTAAAATGGGTGAACCGCCTCCTGTTGGATTCGTCTCGATGAGATATTTCCAAAAATACCCGGCGGGTCTCGATCCGCCGCCCCGTTAACCCGGACGACCAACAAACGCGCCCCCCACCGTAGTCACGACTCTCTCTAATCGCATCAATTTTAGTACCGTTCTTACTCCTGCCGCCCCAGTAGCAATATCACCCCTCGCTCGAATCGCCGTTGGACGGCGAGTCTAATGATACCCGGCGGGCGTCGCTCCGCCCAACCGTTAACGCAGGAGAGCCCGCTAAAGCTCCCCATACTAATACATATGGGAACCCATCAGTGGGTCCCGACCCGTTATTACGTCCTTCCCCATTGTGTTCGGTATCAATCGAGCCCGTTTTCCGTCCTGGGACCGAATCTGACTCCAGCCCCTCGAAATTCCCACTGGATTCCCCTTGTCCCGCTACCCTTCCCACGCCCTCCTCGTGTCCTCGCTGTCCTTTCGCTCTTGTCCTCGTTCTCTCTCTAGCCGACGTTTCTGGTCGGTTTTCTCCTTTGTCGCTGTTGTTGTTGTTGTGTTTGACGTGGTTTATGTATGTATTTATGCTGAGCGACCTTTCTGTCGCTCAGGACGCCATCCTGTCTACTGTGTGTAGTGTGAGTATTCGTGTGTATATGTGTGTAGATATATGTATATATATATATATATATATATATATATATGTAAGGACATAACATAAGGACGGACGAACAAGGACACCATGTACTAAAATTCGCTAAATTTCAGAGTTTTACGAACGGACGAAATACGAACGGATAGGACGAATGGGGGGGGGCGATTTAGGGCCCTACCGCGGATTCTAGGGGCCCTGGCACAGGGCGCCTGACTAATTAGGGATACGGTAGAATTCGCCTCGTCCCTGGCCTCGAGTCAGGCATGTCCCCGTCGTCGGTACCCCCCCAACGAGCCGTCGAAACATGGATACTTGCATGAGGACCATAAATTAATTTGAGCTTTTTCGTTGTTTTTGGATGTCCTCGCGTACGAGGGTCATCTGCTAAGTCGAATTTAGCTTAATTAGGATGGCGGCAAGTCGAGGACAACAAAGGCCGAGTTGATCTTTGCCGACTTGGGATGGGCTGGGAAGAGCAAACAGTCCAAATCGTGAGCAGATTGTCACGCTAATTGGGATAGAAGAAGGAAATTGCGTGACCCGAAAGTATTTTCTATAGTTTAAGTTAAGCTGGGACCGGAAATCATTTGAACATTGTGAGTTTAGGATCCAATGTCGCTGGACACCCGGCGATGAGGACGGGAAATTGGGACTTCAAAATTTACTTTTCTTGGGAAAATTTGGACAAAAATCACAGATGGTCAACTTCCGAGTACTCGGAAGATTTAAAGTTAAAGTCGGCAAGTTTAATTGAAGCCGACTCTCCTTATGGACATCGACGGTTTACGGTAGCCGTCAAGACTTTATTTTCCGGAAGTGTCCCCAATTGGACACTGGACAGAAAACCCAAAAAAGTGGGCGTCAAGAAATCGCCGACGATTGGACGGCGACAAGATCGCCATCCTAACATACAGGCAGAAATTTCGAGGTTACGACCAACGCGTCGAATCTTGGAATCAGTTTGACTTCGGTAGCCCGGAGTTTGGTCGACTCTACTGACCGGCTCCGACGCAGGACTTTTACGTGTTAATTGTGCGTTGTTTTCGCTTGCTCGGTGGCTTTTCGTTTCTTCGCTTTTCGCTTCGTATGGGATCGATCGTGAAAGATTTCCGCGCAGGTGTACACCTCGCGAAGGGGGTTCAGCTGGTGCTGCCCCAAGGTTCAAAGAATGTAAGTATGAGAAAGGATCGGCGTGTGCAGGGGTCTAATTTCCCTGCTGTGTGAACTGTAACAGGCCGTTCGTATAGGTACCCAGTGAATGTAGCGTGTTCCCTTCGTATAAATAGACTCATTGCCTTTTGGAGTTCAACCCGCGGGTCCCGCCGAAATGCTACACACAGCCCCCACTTAAATAAATATCTAGGATCGAATTCCGAAGTGGAAGTGCGAGGCGACTTAGGGTACGTAGGTACCGAGCACGAGGAAGATTCACCAGTCAAGTCGAAGTCAGTCTGATTCCCCGTGGTCTTAGGTAAGGCACAACGAAATGGACGCTTCACGTCCAGACTTTACATGACTTGCTTCTTTTGAGTTAGGTTCAATGAATTTTCCTGAGCCGACCACGGTAAAATTTCTTGAACGTGCATACCACGAAATAAGAACTTGTTCGATGATTTGTTTTGTTGGTTTTTCAAATTTGCAGCTTAGTGGACTGTTCAATGCTCATGCCGTGTTTGAGCTTGGACAGAATCGCAGATTAGGGACGGAGGACTAGCCTCCGTCGGGTTTTAGGAAACCCTTAAAATTTCATTTTGCTCATGAGTTAAGAAAATTTGGGATTACAAAAGACAGATCAAATTCCAGGTGTTACTACTTGAGCTTAAGGTGTTTGCTGTCTAAACGGATTGCTGTCTAGGGAACGTCTTGGTTCAAATTGTTTGACTTCAACCGTAGGGTATTTGAATCAATTCTATAAGTATTTCATTCTAGTGCGAATTTCTTTGCGACGACTGACCGGATTGACTTTAGACGCCCCTCCAGACCCCCGGCGTATTCAAAAATGAGCTGGAGGAGCGCGCCCCCAGCTGAGCAAAATTTCGCCGACATTGACCTGGGATGATGGTGCATCGTTTTGTGGTAATACTCCAGTTTTTGGACCCAAATAAGAACATGTTCAAAACAACTAAGTTTACCAACGCTCGCTATTGCAATACGCAATGGTCTTCTCCAGAGTCCATTGTCTAATGGAAATAGAATTGAAGTTTACCCCCGAGCCATCGCTAGAAAGCGCCTTTGCGGGAGAAACACATCGCGTCCCCGCCTTCAAACAAAATTTTAGGACTTTCTAAAAATTAAGAAAACTTACCTCCTCGCCCGGGCCATTTCGGCCCCAAACTGGGCGAGTGCAAAACCCCTTTTTCTTTTTGGAGCGAGCCGATCGCTGAGTTTAGCCAGGTTTCACTATTTATCATGCGTGCCCGTTAGGCTATGTACTATGTATGCCAGGTTTCATCTTTTCTATATTTTCAGTAGCAACGAGCTGCATTTTCCCGTACTATGAGTTGATCCTGCACGGAGAATTCAAGTCCGCTGCAGAATCTAGAGTCTTAACCATTCAGCCATAGGAACACACCAACATTTATTATTAAGTTGGTGATAACTCAACTGCATGACACAGCAGTTGAGACACTGCATAAAGCAGTGTAATAGGACGACAAAATCGTCGTTAGAGAGAGGCAAAAGACAATAGACAAAGAAACGAACCAAAAGACGCAGAGGCGTCCGGAGCCGATCGCCCCGGTCTCGATTAATAAGAAAACGGCCCCGAAGAGTAGAAATGACGGCCGAGTCACCGCTCGACTCGACGCACCAAGCCCGTAAAACGTGTCCCCAGCGAACTATCAGTAGGGAAACAAAACTAGGACTAAAATAATCAGGCTCGCCTCTAGAGGGCGACCCAGAGACCGACGAGAAAATCGTCTAGAGTCGTTCCGCGTTACAACCAGTCCCGCCGCCCGGAAACCGGATCGATACGCCCCTGACCCACCTTCGTTCGGTCAGTCGTACTATTAGGTAGGTAGGTATGTCAAATGCTATAGGGCAAATTTATGCATACGCAACAATGAGAGTATATCTTGAGGACAAACTTCCAGGCACTCCTTGTCCCCAGTTAGAGTCGGCATCGCCCTCCGTAGCGTCCCAACCACGCTGTCGAGATCGTATAGTCAGTCTGACCACCGTTGTTGCTTCCCCCGCCTGAGTACTCGTCGCCCAGAGCGACCTGCCTTAAGGAGCGATTTCCGAAGCACTCTAGGGCCCCTGCTTAGTGCACTGCATAGCTGATTAGTTCGATAACGCTTAAGTGAAGCAGGGATAACCGCCCCTAGTTCACGCACGCGCGTGTATCAGTACGCTCCGTTTGGGTTTTCCTTTTCATGCCTTGCGTCCCATTGTCCACCGAACTTAAGTGATCGCAGTGAGCAGCGGCTAGACTACACCGACTCGTTTTGACTAGTTCACCCCGACCTTTATTCGGAAACACTCGTCCCAACACTAAGCTTTGATTCTGTAAATAAACGTTACATTTTGAAACACCGAGTACAGTCTTATTCGATACCGAGACGATAGGAGCTTTCTTTTCTGGTTTGTCCGCTCGGACGAGCAGGCCCTGTTCGCCATGGCTTGTGTGCGAGAATGTCGCAAGCCCTGACGAGCATGGCCTTCTATCTAGTTCATCTCGCGTTTTACTGGAATTTAGGAGTAAAATCGGAGGAATGCAGTCGAAAAAGTTACCTCGTCCCCAGCGATAATTTGAAAAGTTCAATAGGGATTTTTGAATACTTTCATCGAAATAGAACTTATTGAAAAGCGCAGGCCACGCCATTGATAATCCGACTCTAAACACTCAGGGCTTGTCGGAACCCTGTGGGGGCCACATAGGTCAATGCTCTAACACGGAGCATACCGCGATTTTAACCAGGTAACTCGTCTTGAGCTTTAAATTCCTAGGAACACTTTCACCTTTTATTTCCATATTTATCTCGCTAAAATAGAACTAAACAACTTCCGATGAGTCTAAGATAGGGAATAGCGGCTAGGCTCCATGACCTGCGAGCAGGTGTCGGTGCCAGCCTCCCTGGGGGACCTCAGAAATCATACCCGATACTAGACACGTGCGCAACCTTTCGGGCGGGGTCCGAACACACCCCGTGAAGCGCGCCTGCGGCCTGCTAAGCTGCGTAGCTTCTTGGGTCTGACCAAGAATAGGTTTAAAATTTTGTATTCACGGTCCACCCTTGAGGTTACGATAGCCGGGGTCGTATGGGCATGGTGTTAGGAAGTTGCGCCATGCAGCTGCGTCACCGGTTATTACATGTGCTCCATTACCCAGGCCTTTTCGTCCTTTAAGTTAGACTAACTACGTCCTCCCTAGGCATAGATATCTCGTAAGCAGTACAATTTACCAGTAATTATGGAAAAATGCGTGCTATGCTGTTAGGGTCATAGTATTTCTATTAAGGTTGTCGTGACTAACATTATCACACTGAAACGCATTTCACGAAGAGTCATTGATTTTACTGGATTTAACGTTTTCTCAATGATACTAGACCGTCACATTATAGGTTCGAAGTGATACAAGTGATTGCAAAACATCCGGATGAAGTGGATTTTTTGGAGAGGATTGCGCAAAAATATGACGATAATCCACATTTTGTAAGTATTTAAGTGGATTGATTTAGTTATTGATTGTAATGACAAGGTTTTAATATAAAACTAAAATATAGTTCTCAATAAATTTTGCAGCGACTGTGAACACTGGTCACAATAGCTACTCCTAACTGCTCCGTTGAGCCTTTGTGTACAACATTCGAGACCAGGCACTTTTTTATTTTACAGCGTATGTCACAAGGACAAACACTACAAGGTGCCATGCAGAAAATTGGATTCCAGATATATAGCAATGAAAGTAGCATTTTTGCTTAATGTCCAATATCAACGCAAAATCCGTTTTTCAAACACAGTTTGATGTATGTCTAACATTCTGAAACGCAAAGGATCGACACCAAGTTTCGGCTTACAAAAAGTTCCAACATATTTTTGGGAAGTAGGGAAACCATTTGTGATTTTATTAATTAATTGTATTAATTGTATATGTAATTGTATTATTGTATTATTGACATGTGTATTCATATGCTTATTAACCTATTTATTTGTTTCTTTAATCTTTCTTTATTGACCGGTTGTCTTGCATATCAATTGGCAAACTGGTAATGGATTGTCCGTACCTATATAATATAATAAACGGGGTCGTAAAATAGAACATTTTGGGGCATTTGATATCACTGTGCGATTGCCA
The DNA here is from genome assembly GCA_030248225.1 of Trileptium ribeirensis. Lineage (NCBI taxonomy): Eukaryota > Metazoa > Nematoda > Enoplea > Enoplida > Thoracostomopsidae > Trileptium > Trileptium ribeirensis. The sequence continues at coordinate 18,977 of JASANE010017970.1, forward strand.
GGACGACTATACTTTCTTTTATGGCGACAAGTGTAGTTTGAAAAAACATTCGTACATCTATTTTGACCTTAAATTTGTGATAATTATGACTAAGTTGCATAGTTTTTGCAAAAATCTGCGTATTTCAACTTTACATAAATAACTCCAATATTGTTGGCCAATTGCAAAAATGTGTAAATATTGTGTGGATAACCAACCTGTCCAGATAACCACCCACCTCACAATCGCCACACTCGCTTTCTTTTCGTGTGTATTCTGTCTACGCAGTAATCGCACTGCTCGCTTTTGTTTTTCGCTCCAGCGGTTTCTTCCTCTATCCCTCTCTTTCGTGTAGCTCACTGGTTGTCCGCTTGCTGTGGCGATTGTAAAAGTCGAGCTGTTGCTACACAACTGCATTTTTCTTGCTTTACTGTCGGAGCGCATTGCGTTGTGTTCGGTTGCATCTTGTACTTTCGGCCGACTTCACGGACATTTTATGGCAGGTCTGACGCTACTGTATAATATGTTTATGATGATTGCAGTCAGTGTTCATAATTGTTGGGCGTTTTTGTACTTTTGTCTGTTGGAATGCACTGCAGTCTCTCTATCGCAATTTGGCGCCACAATTGGACTGCAATATTCGTTATCATCGTGTCTACATTTATCATTTTGCACAATTGTGCGTTTTGAAATATTGTTGCGGCGTTTGTTGTAAACTAGGGTAGTAGGGTATGTTTCGGTTCGGTATTGCGTTGGGTGCTTTCGGGTCATCTCTGGATGGGTATTACTGGCACCACTAGCCCCAGCGCCGGGCATCTTTGGGTGCATTCTTGGCCGGGTTACACCCTCTCCACCTGCGTCCTTGCCCATGGAAGGGGTGGCCTCTTCCTCCGGGTGCACGGTGGGAAGGAACCTGTACCCTCGGTTGTGAGACAATTAGTGCGGCGGTTTTTAGCATTTGTAACATACATTTTCGTTTGTTGCCGTAGTATCGCTGTTCCGTACTATTGCTTCCTATAAACAGGGTCTCGGTTCTGCTAGTGTATTGTTGCCGTCCGTACTTTGGGTGGTAAATGTCGGCTTACCCATGGCCATGGCATGGCGCCCTTAAAATACTAGCAACCCTAAAACTCTTCTGAACAAGATTTTTTTGCTGTAGGGAGCGTAAGAAATTTATTCAACCAACTTGATTTATATCGGGGTGAAATTTACAACATTTTACTGCCTTGTTTTTGGGGTGGTTAGATCGGGCTCCAGTAGTCTGTTATTTCCAATTTAAACTACTCGTTATCTTGTGAGGGTGACTGAACTCAATATAATTCAACTTTTGCGACTGCGGGAATCCTACAATCTGGCTTATCTCCGGTCGTAAATCTTGGCCTTGTTATCTTTATTGTTCATTTTATAGCTTCACAGAAGTGTTGCCGAACTATTTGTGTACGATGTTACTGTCCTCGGTTTAACAATACTTGAATTTCATTGGTTTTGCTCGTATACCACGCTGATTTTCTTTGGTTTGTTAACAGTATATCGGCCTTGTGATTGGCTCTAAGTAACAAAGATAACTGGCGTTGTGCTCGGAGTATAAAATGGGTTGTACGATCTGCTCGAGGAGTTCAGTACGGTTTCGCCTCGATAGACTCTGGGGTTTTCTTTTAGCTCGGTTTTGATTTTGGCGTTTATAATTTATTTCTAATTCTACTCTTGGATTTCCATTTTAATGCTTTCG